>VNJV01006255.1:0-23542 GCA_008042635.1 Drosophila nikananu
AACAAACAAAAACACTAATTTGTTAAATGTAAAATAAAATTATATAAAAAGCAAGTTGCTAGTTACATTGTTTGAAAATGTGTAAAGTTACGATCAAAAAACCTCGAAGAAGTTCTCGATTTTTGAGGCAAACAATTTACCCATTTTTTTTAAGGGGTTTCACCATAAAAAATTCTGAAAAATTTGTCAAAAAATTTGAAATCGAGTTTTGAATGCAGAAATGTTCTCCCGTAAAAACCAAGAAGAAAAAACGAAACCAGGCTAAAATCGGTTGAGTTTAGGCAAAGTTACGATCAAAAACCACTGAAGAAGTTCTCGATTTTTGTGCTAAAAAATCTACCCATTTTTTTTAAGGGGTTTCACGTCAAAATTGTGAAAAATTTGTCAACAAATTAGAAATCGAGTTTTGAATGCAGAAATGTTCTCCTGTAAAAACCAAGAAGAAAAAACGAAACCAGGCTAAAATCGGTTGAGTTTAGGCAAAGTTACGATAAAAAAACCTCGAAGGAGTTCTCGATTTTTGAGGCAAACAATTTACCCATTTTTTTCATCGTCAAAAATTGAAAATTTTGAAAAATTTTAGATATCGATTTTTGAATGCAGAAAAGTTCTCCTATAAAAACCAAGAAGAAAAAACGAAACCAGGTTAAAATCGGTTGAGTTTAGGCGAAGTTACGATCAAAAAACCACTGAAGAAGTTCTCGATTTTTGTGCTAAAAAATCTACCCATTTTTTAAAGGTGTTTCACGTCAAAATCTTGAAAAATTTGTCAAAAAATTAGAAATCGAGCTTTGAATGCAGAAATGTTCTCCTGTAAAAACCAAGAAGAAAAAACGAAACCAGGCTAAAATCGATTGAGTTTAGGCAAAGTTACGATCAAAAAACCACAGAAGAAGTTCGCGATTTTTGAGCCAACAATTTACGAATATTTTTTAAAGGGGTGTGTTAAAAAGTGTCTAAACAACTGTGTTAATAACTGCGTAAAGAACCTCTGCACTGGAAAGGACTTAATCTTAGATGAATCTCGGTCAAGTCTGCTGAGTGGCGATGAAAGGTAAGTGAGTGTCCTCAACTGCAGGTAAATCCGAACTAAAACTATTTCTTCTGTTTCAAATATTGCCGGTTGTCAACAAAGTATGACCGCATCATTATCCCTAATAAAATGCCGAGCAACGAGTATACAGAGCGGTCACACTTCAAAAGAAAAAACATTTTTGCGCTGTGTGACAAAGCTTTTGGCTATTTTGTTTGAGTTCTATCCATTTTTCCGCTGTCAGCGAGTGTTATCGATAGGCGATTGGCGCACAGCTGACTTTTGACGAACTTTCGAGCATTTGTTTTTGCGGCTACCTTGTTGTTTTTGTGCCTGCGAAGGAGAAAAACAAAAGGAATACGAAAAACAGTCACACAGCATACTAAACAGCAATATGGAATAATTATTATTATTACTGGCAGCAGGAAACAAGTGTTAAATGTGTCAATAATTGTACCTGCACACATGCAAGTTCGCGGTTGGGTGAGTTTCCACGGAGAGTGGTTGCCATGTGCTCGCCATGCGTGCTCTTGTGTGTGTGTGTGAGTGAGTGCTTGTTGGGTTTTTATTTCGTGTTGCGCTTTTCTTTTTTGTGTTTTCTCGCTATTCTATTTGTTGTTGCCGTTGAAGCTTATTTCTTTGATACGAACGTGATGTAATTTCGGCTGTCGGTGATCAGCCAAATCAGTTGAACGGCGACCGCTGTGCCAGTAGCAGCAATTACAAACTTTAACTTTGATTTTTGTGCCCCTCAAAAGGTTATATAAAACCAACACACACAAGCACAGGGCCTTCTGCATTTTTGGAGATTTATTTTGGGTGAAAGTTCCTACCATACGGTAGAGTTTTTCAGTGATTAATTGTAGACTTTTCGACACACAGCTTGCGAGGTCTTCATCGCTGCTTCTGCTGGCCCGGACCCGGCACCGTAACAGTCGCCACCTCCCAATGAGCACGATGCCAAATCAATGCCAACGCCAGCCAACGACTACGCCTACAGCAGTTGTTATTCCACCACCATCAAAGAAGTCGCCACAGTTGTTTGCCCTCAAAAAGAGGAGCATGTCGAGCACATTTCCAGAGGATCCCACGGACGACGGGCAGGATGGAGAGAAGCAGCAACCCCAACAGCAGCAGCAGCTGCATTCCAGGGGATTAAACGTCGAGGATCTGCAGCGTATCAAGGAGCGTCAACGACAGGCCTTTGAGTTCTTCTCGCAGACCCTGCAAATCTATGCCGTGGAGGAGTTAATATTTTGCTTTAACGGCGGCAAGGATTGCACTGTGCTGCTGGACCTGTTGATGCGTTACCTGCGACAGGAGGGCATCTCCAGCGGTGACATTCCCATGTTGTACATCAAGTCCGGTGATTCATTTGTGGAAATCGATGAATTTGTGGAGCGCTGCGTCACCAGCTACCGTGTGAAGTTGGTGGAGTACGAGGGAACGCTGAAGGAGGCGCTCACCCACATGACGGCGGATATGCCAAGCATACGGGCGGTGTTTGTGGGCAGCAGGAATACGGATCCATATTGTGAAAATCTGGCGCCCATGCAGGTAAATATAATGTTCTAGGAAGGTTACATGGAGAGGATATGTGTGGTCTAATGTATCGATAACAATTTAGTGGTCAATATCTTGTAGAAAATATCGTAAATTTATCGTTAACTGCGATAAATGTTTTTTTTATTTACTAGCCTTGTTTTTTCGTATAGACTTGCTTAAATATTTCTCTTTTTTTAATTTTCTTGGTGAAAATATCGTAAATTTATCATTAACTATGCGATAAATGTTATTTTTACGAAAAAATCGTTTAAAGTTGTTGAAATATTTTTCTTTTATTCATTTTCGAGTTAAAAACAAGCTTTTTCTTAGCCCTAGACATTTTCTTTCACTTTATTTATTTATTATAACTAAATAATGATTTTATACTAAGTAAAGTCCGTGAAGAAAAGTACAATAGCAGCACCAATTAAATGCATATCTCTATTGAATCAATGTCCAAGCATGAAAATAACATTTTTTTGTATTTTATAATTATCATACTGATATTGTGTAGTGAAATGTCACGTTGGTAGGCCACAGATAAGAACCTTTTATACGGAAGTGGTTTTATTTTGATTGTCTAACCACGTCAAAGTACTTACAATTCGCATGGTTACCATTATTTTTACTTTGATAAATAAAGATGTAAAAAACGTTAACAATACATGACCATTAATTCCTTTTGTATTGCACTTTAAAAACTTGAATACTACTTTTTACTATATCTCTCTCTCACTCTTTACCATTTTGCAGCCCACGGACAACGACTGGCCACCGATGATGCGTCTAAATCCGCTGCTGGAGTGGAGCTACCACGATGTCTGGCACTACATCCACCTGAACGATGTGCCCTACTGCAGTCTGTACGATAAGGGCTATACCTCCGTTGGCAATCGCTCCAACACGATTCCCAATCCGCATCTGCGACGTCCGCCTGTCTCAAACTGTGATTGCAATCACACCGCCAGCGAATCGGGCGGCTATAGGCCCGCCTGGGAATTGGAGGATCCCAGCCTCGAGCGTGCCGGCCGGCTGCCCAGGAAATAGACATCCCAGTCTGTGAAATCTCCTCCGGAAATTAAATAATAATCGAACGAACACCCTGTGCCTGTTGCGTGGCTGTAGTGCAATTGTTAATATAGCTTAAATTCCAGATAGTCACGAATTTTGTATATATACGTACTATATAGAAGGTTTTATAAATAGAAAAATGATGACTTGATGGAAAACAGTGCTTAAATTCTTGGGGAAACTATGATGTAGTTTCGTTAATCCTCACTGTGTACTTAAGTTCGCTTTAATTTAATTTAACTAACTGATTAATATTAGCTTATTCCAAAAATGCAACGATTGTGGTGTTATCTATCGGAATATACATTAACTAATTGCTGAAATGTGCTTAAGTTCGTAAATAATTATGATTTATATTTTATTATAGCTTTTTGAAGATATTTTGTATATTTATTTTGTTTTAAATTATAATAAAAATATTTATGGAAAACCAAAATTGTGTAATTTGTTGGTTAAATATTTTTAATATTACTTTAACTTATTAAAATCATGTATTTTAAGAAGTACCTTCTTTTAGATAATAAACTTAAAGTTTTTATTTATAACATTATGAAATAAATTTAAAGCTATTATTAAGGTGATAATAAAATAAGTATTCTTAAATATAAATATTTTTGTATGTCTCTTAAAAAGTTTCAGAAAAAAAAAAAAAAAATTTTTAAATAGGTATGAAAATATATATGGGTAAGAAAATATATGAAAATTATTTATTTTTGTTGGGAAAAACAGCTAGATTTAAATATTTTGCTCAAATTCCCGTCAAATCTTCTATAAAACCACAAATTATAAAAAAAAAAAAAGATTTATTTTTCAATTATAATGTACCTAACCTAGTAATGTTCCCATTTATTGATTTATTAATTTTCTTTAATAATAATAAAAACAAACCATTTTATTTGGAAGAAACTTTCTAAAAATGCGCTATAAAAAGCTCAAAAAGTACAGCCAAAAACCCGCCAATGTGGCATCACTGAAGCGGCATAACTGGCCGGGCTGAACAGCTGATTTTGCCGCTTCCACGAACAGAAGAAGAAGAAAGACGAAAGAAGAAGAGGGCAAAAACAACACAAAGTCGTAACATTTTCAGTCGCTCTCGACGCTATTTTTTGGTTCGAGACTCCCCGAGATTTACGTAACCCCCGAGCAGGCGGCGGAGGCGCTGATCTCAGCGAAGACATCATCAGGGCGCTCTCGAGTTTCGAGTGATTCACCCCCCACGCTCGCGGCAGAAACCGGAACGTAACGCAATGTCGCGATCCGCTCAAGAAATAGCGGCGCTGCTGCGCGGCCTGCGGCTGGTGGCTGAGGCATGTGGGCGCGATCAGCTCGCCCACGGCCGTCACCTATGGAGCAATTCGAGCATACGCGACCTGATCGTTGAGAATGCAACACAGACGGCTGATTCGTTGCGCACAACTGGCCAAAATCCCAGCGAGGAGCTAAAAAAACTGCAGCAGACGCTGCTGGAGACGGGCGAGCGTGGCTACGTTGTGGCCAAGGGATTGTGTTCGCTGCTGGAGACGCAAGTGAAGATGTCGCAACGCGAAGGAAGCACCGATGCCCCCCAGAAAACCTCATCAGCATCACCACCAACCTCATCAGCATCACCAGCGTCAGCGGCTAGACCCGATTGGGATGCTGCCAACTTGGATATATCCTCCATAACGCTGCAGGAGTTCGAGGAGATACTGCAGCGTCGCCACAAGGATCGCAGTGTCAGTCTGCGTACGCCAGCCACCAAAACCAGTCAACAACAGAGTCCAGACCATAAACCTCAAGAGGAAGTACAAAAGGCTGCCAGCAACAAGGGTGTCATCGACCAGGACACTCAGTATGTGGACAATGTCCTACGCTTTGTGGCTGGCGCCCAGCCCAAAACCAAAAAGGAACCCAGCGTCACAGGTGTCGTTCAGCCACAACCCGTGGATGTGCCCGAACTGAGCAAGGTGGCCAAACAGCGCAAAGTGCCCTCATCCCGCCTGGGACGCATGGCCTCCTTTGGTGGCCTCTTCGCCGGCCTGGGCATTGGCACCCTCAACGAGCTGACCAAAGGGGCCCTGGGCCTGGGCGGTTCCACCAGCATGCGTGAAGCGCTCCTCAGTCCCGCCAATGCTGAACGCATTGTGGACACGCTGTGTAAGGTACGCGGCGCTGCCCTCAAGATTGGCCAAATACTGAGCATTCAGGACTCCAGTGTGGTGTCACCGCAACTGGCCAAGGCCTTTGAGCGGGTACGCCAGGCGGCTGACTATATGCCCGACTGGCAGGTGGAACGTGTGATGAACTCCCAACTGGGTCCCGAGTGGCGGCAGCGATTGAGTCGTTTCGATGACAAACCCTTTGCAGCCGCCTCCATTGGGCAAGTGCATCGTGCCACCCTCGCTGGCAATGGCATGGATGTGGCCATTAAAATTCAATATCCTGGCGTGGCGCAGAGCATTGAGAGTGATATTGATAATCTGGTGGGTATGCTCAAGGTGTGGGATGTCTTCCCCCAAGGGTTCTTCATTGACAATGTGGTGCGTGTGGCCAAAAGGGAGCTGCAGTGGGAGGTGGACTATGAACGTGAGGCGGAGTATACAGAGAAGTTTCGGGAGATGATCTCACCCTATCGGGAGTACTATGTGCCGCAGGTGGTGCGTGAATTGACCACATCGAGTGTCCTAACCACCGAACTGGTGCCGGGCGTTCCCCTTGACAAGTGCTTCGACCTCAGGTGAGTGAGCGCTGAAAATAGGCTCCCGCCTCTGTGTGTGTGCCAAAGTAAACAACTTGCATATGTTTTTATTTTATTAAAACAAAATATACTTTCCTTGCTGGCAGCTACGAGCATCGCTCCCACATCGCCGCCTCCGTGCTGAAGCTGTGCCTGCGTGAACTCTTCGAAATTGAGTGCATGCAAACGGATCCGAATTGGTCCAACTTCCTCTACGATGCCCCCAGTCGCCGCCTCATGCTGATTGACTTTGGATCGACACGGTTTTATCGCCACGAATTCATACGCAACTATCGCCAGGTGATCATGAGTGCCGCCGATGATAATAGGGAGGGCGTCCTGGAGATGTCACGCCGGATGGGCTTCCTCACCGGCTACGAGACGAAGCAAATGGAGCAGGCCCATGTCGATGCGGTGATGATTCTGGGGGAGATCTTTCGCTATGATGGGGAGTTTGATTTCGGTAAGCAGAATACCACCGAGAGGCTGGCCGCTCTGGTGCCCACCATGGTGGCACATCGTCTGTGTCCGCCGCCCGAGGAGATCTACTCCATACACAGAAAGCTATCGGGGATCTTTTTGCTGTGCGCCAGACTGAATGTGCGCCTTAATTGTGTGCCCTTCTACAAGGACATTGTGGTGGGCAAGTTCAAGGACTAACATTTCAGAGGGGGATTCAAGTTTTGCTGAACAAATGATAAATGATAATTTTTGTAACCCAATAAAAACATTAACCTTAATTGGAATTGGTTAAGGTATTCTTAGTGCCTTTTTTGTGTATTAAATATTAGCTATTAAATAGTTAACCCTTGTGAACATGATTGAACAACTCCAAAGGCGTGTAAATAAATAAAGATTGTTGAAAGCATACTTTTTTTTTTATTTGTTTTATATGATATATAGTATATGTATTTAATATATTTTGTTTACTTTATTTCAACGGGATGAATATAAGAACTAATTAAACATGTTTAAACAAGTCCAAATACTTGTAATTAATTATTTAAAGATGGTTTGTGTTACAATTTTTTCTTGTAACGTAAATTTAATTTGGTTATCTCATTTTTATATATATATATATTAACCGACGGGTCAAGACCAATTTCATAAATATTTAATAAACAAATAATTTACTATTTATGCTCAATAAAAGATAATAAATAAAAAAAATAAGGAGAATATGTACATGCACGACACAATTTAAATCGGTTATTTAAATTTCCGCAGGGAAAGTCAAAAGTCAATGAAAGTCAAAATTCTTAGTTAAGAAATTTTTTAAAAATGAATAATATAATTAAATAAAAAATGAGATAAATGATAATGAGAATTCCGCAGACTTGTCATATAATGATATATACGAACTGACGAGTCAAGTTTAATTTCAAAAAATTTTAATAGTTTCATTAAAAACAAAATAAAGAATTTTATATTTATGCTCAAGAAACATAACATAATTAATGTAATAAATAAGGAGAGTTTCGCAGGCGTCTCATATAATGATATATACTAACCGACGAGTCAAAAACACTATAAAGTAAAGGAAGCATGAACAAGTTCAAAATAAAAATTAAAACAAAATAAATAACTAGCACAGGAGCTTAATAAAATAAAATAGATGTTGAGCTGCCGACTTCCGACGAGAAACTAAATATATTTTGACCTACAATCATTTAGGTACCTGCCACATTGATATCGTGGCCATCGATATACGATTGTTCGATGTTTTGAAACTTTTTGGTAATATTTTGTACAAATTTCCCCTTAGTAGGCATTGCAAAACTGTCATAGTTGTTTTTGTCAGCAAATTTGGTTAACACTGAACAGGGCACATAGCAAATACTTAATTTTCTTTCATTTAAATTTTGCCACAATTAATAACCAAAGAGCAGTAAGCTGTAGAATAGTGCAGTGGCGATGACTTCTACTCGGGGAAGAAGAAGGACTTATCATCCTGGCGGTTTGGAGGCTGGGCCAAGGTTTAGAGGATTAGGAGGAGCTGCGGTATAAAGATTGCTCAAGAGCCAGGACTATTCACTCACCAATAAAAATGGTTAAGTGACTTTATTTTATCTTTTAATTTTACATTTACATACATTAAGCGGCCTTTAATGGTAATAAGCCTTGCATTTTATTGAGGACTAAGCAACTTCTAGAAAAAAGGTTGTAACTTGTATTGTCTAATGGCTTAAATTCTCTTCAAAATTATCAAAAAAATATATCTACAAGTTCCCTGTTTTTCCTCTTTAAAGAGCTTATTCATGAAGGGATTTGAAACCTTCGTATGTTTTTAACACCTTTGAAGCCACATAAATAATATTTTAAGCTACATTGACAAGTCTGTGCATGTCAAATTGAACCACAAAAAAATCCCTTAAATATCCTTAACCTTGCCAGAAATTGAATTTATTTTATTTAAAATCCTTTCCTGCCTTGGTCCTGACACTTGACACTGAATAGGACAACGAGGAACAAGGTCAAAGGCAATGAATTATACAGGATATTGAAAATCAAGTTCATATTTAATTTCCGGATTTTTGTTCACCTTCTGAATGGCTGCAAACTACTTGCAGTCAATTGCAGAAATTGAATTTATATTTTTGAGATTAAGTTGTATTCTCTGAGAGCATCCTGCACAGGTGTAACGTAAAATAAAAAATGGGAGTCCTTTATATTAATATACTATTTACTTAACATGGGAGAATGGATTCCTTAAGAAAAATGTACTGAATATGGAATGTAAAGTTCGTTAAGTAAAAATATTTCAACATAAGGAATGAGAGTCAAGTTCTTAAGATTTAAGTGTTCTGTTAATAATTTTAAAGTCTTTAAGTCAAGGATTTTCAACATCTGTCCGAAATTATTTATTTGCAATGCGTGTCAAATATTATTTTTCCTTTGTTTACGTCTGAATAATACCGCTAGTGCAGCTTACGGGCTCTGGGTCTACTTAAGAGTAAGCCGTTGTTAGCCCAAGCCAAAGAGAGGGCGTGGAAGCGTGCAATAGAGAGAGAGAGAGAACAAGGGAGCCAGATTGGAAGAGAGCGAAGAGGAATCAGCAACTGTGCTGTCTGTTGCCAAACTAGCTAAAATGACGAACTAAAGATATAGCTAAAAATATCAAAAAAGATTAAAAAATACTTGAAATTTGCATTTCTGAAGACTTCAAATAAGACCTACAGTTGAGTTAAAACATAGAATATAGTTTAGTAAGTTCCCCTAGACATATTTCATTACAGTTCTGCAATTTTAATATAAATTGGGCTAGCAATAAATTCTCTAAATGGCCAACACTGATCAGCAAACCAAATTGAACGCACGCTTCATTTTCATTTTCATTTTCATTTTAATTTTCATTCTGTGTTGGCGGCTTGCAGCGTGCATATCGCGAAAAAAGAGAAAAGGCGAGAAAAGAAACCCAAGGGGCACAGAACATAAAATACATTAAGTAAACGATACTAAGAATCGGTGAAATGAAACAAAAAACCAAACGCGGTGGTGAATTGTTTAAAATAAAGTAATCAAGTGATCGCGATTAAAATCGGCCAATCAGTACCGTTATTTTTTTGCACATTTTTTTTTACACGTATATCAAAATAATGAATTATAGTTAATTCCTTGTGCTAGTTTTCATGTACATTGTACATTATTAGCAGTTTATCAAATTATTATAAATAAAATAAATAATCAATTGACTTTGTTGTGTGCGTGTTTTTTTTGTTCTTCTTTTTTTGTGTTCCGTTGTTTTTGTTGAGAGTGCAACAACTGCCAGTGCGGAGAAAGAGAGAGCAGTGTATGTGTGTGTGTTTGTGAGGAAGTTATAGTTTAATGTTTTAGCTTCAATTGTCGAGCAACAACAACAACAACGAGAGGAAAGAAAAAATAAATAAAATTAAAAGCATCAGCAGCAGCAACAATAACACAAACAACGGAACGATGCTGATTGATGTCACACACACACGCGCAAACGCACGCACCCAACGAGAATAAAGTAAGTAGAGTAGATGACAATCCAATTGGATTTGCATGGCGATTTAGAAGAGAAGCGCAGCAGCAGAAGCAGCAGCAGAGAGCAAAGTGAATAGCCGCCGAGTTTATCAATGAAAGTGAACTTTTTCCAGTGGAAGTTGTTAGCTTTTTACAATGTATGTACATATGTGCATATTTGTGAGGGGCGGGGGCCACAGGGGGTCAAAAGTTCGCCAATTTTCACCTCCCACCTGTTTCCGTCTCCGTTTGAACATAATCCTGAAAATTGAAATGTTACTTTTATTTTAATATATTTATTGGAACAAAATAAACAATTAAAGAATTTAAATTCCTTAAAATGCTTAAAATAATTTATTTTAAAATTATAAATAGGTTAATATTTATCAATTCAAATTTAATTTCAGTAAAAGTGCACTTTTCTTAATGTTAGATACACATTTTTAAATTTACTTTCCATGCCATAAAAGTTGAATTAAATATTTACTAACCAAACCCCCTATTTACAAAAAGACAAGCTACGCCAGTGGGTCTTGTGTTGCATTAGAGGTGCTCCCCTGATTGAGGAGGGGATGCTGCGCTTGGTGAGGGGAGAGGAGAACGTGGAAAAAGTAGGGAAAAGAAGTAATGGGGAATAATGAGCGGGAATAATAATGATAACGGAATTCTGGGAAGTCGGATAGCCTGACCTTTGTTATCCAACCAGAGAGAAACCCAATTGAGTTGTGTTATGAATTAACATTGGATTTTCAAAAATAATTACATTATTTGATTTGATTTTATGCAAATAATTCAAGGGGAACAAATGCAAACTTAATAACTATAAAAATATAAATGCAGTAAAATAGATACTATTCTTTAGTGCACAATATTTAATTATTAATTGATAAATACATGAGTAATAAATCAATTGGCTTCTTTGACTTTATATTTACCTATTCTTTTCATTATTTTGTTGTTTGTTGTCGCTATTTGTTATTGTTTTGTGGGCTGCTATCACAAAGCACGTTGGAAATGTCTTAAAAATATATACATATATATATGTATTGGATGAATAAACTGTTCCAAATTCTTATGTATCGACGCGGGGCTATGTTCGTATATATGCATACATATATGTATTATATGTATGTACGTATATATAACGAGAAATGCCGTTGCCAGCAGCCACAGCAGCAGCAACAACAACTACGTACAAGAAACCTTTTGATAATCATATCACGCAGAGTCCACTGATAATTCGCATTGTATTTGTTTTGCTCTTGTTGTTGTTGTTGCTGGTGGTGCTGCTTTATCAGCGGGCGCTCTCCTTTCTCTCGCTCGCGCCCCGCTCTTAATCTCTTAAGCACTCTCTTACGCTGGACGATCAACGATCAGCGGTCGGGGTACTCTCTTTCGTACAATAATAATAAATAAATAAAATCAGACATATAATATAAAAATATATATATATATGAAAATAAATTTCGACTACAGTAGTGCCACTCTATCAGGCATTTTGTATATATATTTTCTAGTTTTCCGTGTAATAATTGATCTCGGGATAGCATATAGTTTTATTTTTTTCCCTTGCCCAGAGCATTATATTTCGCCCTTATCTCCGATCGGCCGGACTAATGGAAAGTTTCCAGACTGTGTGTGTGTTTACATCGGGACTGGAAAGTATAGAGGGGGAAAGAGGCGGGGCTGGGGGCGGTAATTATGATTTTTAGATCAAGCCGAAATTTGAGAATCGAGAAACTTTGCACTCACCTCGATTATTAATCGACAGTTAATTCGATACTTTTGTTATCTATCCGCAAACTGATTCCATGGGGAAAGATTGCTTTTATTGTTTACAAATAATTTAATCTAAACAATTGAGAAACATTAAACTTGCATTGGTCAATTGTTAATCTAATTTGTAAACCCGATGCGGTTAGCAAATTTTTACTGTTTATGTATGATGTGATTCTGTGATTCGTTTGGATCCCACGGGAATGGGTTATTGTTTATAAAGTTTTGGGTCGCCTTTATTTTGTCTGTTTATTTTGTGGATTTCCGCCAAAGAGGTTCGCGTTAAAAAAAAATTAGATTTGATTTCTATGGAAATCTGAGATCAGATATTATTGTTTATAAATTTGTTTATACGCCGCCAAGGCTTACGGTTCTCGGGGAAATTTAAGAGCTCTTAGCAAATCTTTTCGCAAGTCTCGATGGGGATCTTGTTTATGGCTTGAGTATCCAAAAATAATAATCATTTATTAATTCATAAACAAATTGAGGAAACTTTAGGAAGTTATGGATCTCAGCGAAACTTTCAAAGGATTTGAGCTCACAATAATAAATACTAATAATATTTATTTAAAACCTAAGAAATTTTACACTCACTATTCTCATCTCATAAATAATGAGAGAAATTTGAATTATGTTTAATATTTAAATATATACTATTCTTAATTTGTTATTTTTTGTTAATTATTTAATTATTTTTAAGTCCCTAAACCTCTAGGTTTTTATTATAAATAATTATATTTTAATGGCTAATATTTCCTGCCTTGTGTAATATATTTTGCGAAGTATTAAAAATGAACAAAAAAGAAAAGGAAATAATAATAATAAGAATTCAAAAAAATAGAAGAAGCAAAAAAAGTGATTCGAAACTATTGTGTAATTTACATTAACGAGCGGATGTCGTTGGCTTCTACTATATAATGAACCAATTACCCAGTTTGTCTCTTGATTCGATTGCTCTGCAGCCGCACAGATACACGGATACAGATACAGAGATACAGGTACAGAGCACTGAGCACTAAGCACTGCTGCTGCTGTATCTGTATCTGAATCTGTGGACCTCGTATCTGTATCTGTACTGGTCTCCGCTTGTACGATTCTGTACTGTTTAGTGCTTTTCGCAAAGTGACTGAACGAGATTTTTGTGTGGCCGCCACTGGCTGCTGCTCTTTCAATTCCGATTCCAATTCCATTTCATTCATGTTGAAGACACCCACTTGAATGATTATGAGGCACTGCAGATGCTTGCTGCGAGATACAGCCACAGTCACAGCTACAGATATAGATACATATACGGGCCACAGCCACAGATACGAAATCCAGAACTCAGAACTCATATTTGGCCATCGTCAAGTGACGCTTCCGCATTTGCTGGTCGACCCGACTGGTCACCCACGTGCCAAATGCTTCAAGATACGCCATAAATTCCATTCAAGTCATATTTCTTTTTAACAGAATCCATATTTATACACTAGATTCCAGATTCCAAATCTTAGATCTCCAAAAAAATAAGCGATCATTGCTCGTCAAGTGGCTGCGAAGAATGCCATTTCGCGGGCAACTTCAAGAGGTTTTATTAATTGTTTGTATATATATTTTAAATAAAATGCAGAATCTGCATAACAAATACAGGGCTGAACAAAATTTTAATATTTAATTAGAGAGGCAAAAAATATTAATCATATTAAATGGGTTCATTTTTAACTCAAATCTTGGCTGTTCATTCCAGAATAAATTAATAACATTCAGGAAAATTCTAGAGTTTTAAAAACTTTTCTTTTTTAAAATGAATAAATAAATGAATAATAATGATAAGGAACAATCAATTAAATTTAAACATATTATATTTAATTAGAAATGTTCATTCTTATATTAAGTTCATTCTGTCAAAAAATGAACACACACAAACCCCTGTGTTCATTTAACAACAAATGTGCCACATTAAAATATTCAAGATATGCTAAACTTTGGCTTTTTGTAACTTTTTGATAAGATTTTACTTATTTTATCAAAATAAAACAGTAGCAAACGGGGTCTCCTCAAAAAGTTTTCCATTCCCATTTCGTAGAGTTAAGATAACAGCAACTTCTTCTGGAATAATTTGCGTAATTTTCCATGCAGCCAGCAAACTGAATCTTTTGTTTATTTATTCTCCGAGTCAAAGACGAAATAAAAGCAGGCCATTATCAAACTGCGATTCGATTTCAACCGATTCGATCCGATGTGTAATTGTGAATATATCTTTGCGCGATAATTGCCCAGCCTTAGTGGGCAATTTTCAATTGAAAAATCTGTGGCCAGACTGCTTCCTTGGGACTAGTATTGGTTTATGATTGGAAAGAAAAGCCAACTCTCTGGCGGCTGCAATTTTCCCCTTGCATATTCATGAGGCCGGGAAAATGATACACAAACACACACAAACACACACACGCCGTACTTGTAGGCTTGTAATTTTTTAATAACACTTAACAAACGCCTTGGACTTGGCATGTAAATTGTTGATAAATTATGTTTTTAATAGTGCCGCAGCTCGCTGCCGTCTGCCTCTTGGTGTTGTTTTTGTTGTTGTTGTTCTTATTATTATTGTAGTTGTCAATGTTGTTGTTATTGTTGTTGCTGTTGGCTTATGCGGTCAGATAACTGGCGCCAAAGATACGCAAAAAAAAAAAATATATATATTTCTATGAGAACTTTGATTGCGTCAAGTAGGCGCCCATTTGGATACCTCTTACAAGTCAAGTAATAATTATTTAATAACTTAAAATATTATATATAATTATTAATTAATATATATAATTAAAAAGATTTACCTTTAAAATTATTAAATAAAATTATACATTAATATTTTAATTAATAACTACTTAAATATTAATGTTGTGCCTTTTGCCATTTTGATTTTTGTAACTAAATAAAAATGTTCACTTATATCGCCTCATTTCATTAATTTAAAAGTTTCAAAGACCTTTGACTATATTTAGTTTATTTTTTATTTACAATAAATTTAAATTACTTTCTAGAAATTTAAAAAAATGACAATTTTACCTTACAAATCAGTAAGGGCTTGTAATTTTTTTGTCAAGCTGAATTGCTCAATACTGAATTTATTTATATAACTTACTTAAAATATTATTTAATTTTTAATATTTAAACTTTAAAATACTAAAAACTAATTGTATTAAAAATAAACTATTATTTTATAACAATATAATATATTATAATATAATATAATTATATTAATATATAATATTAACTTAAATTGTATTTGATATTTAAAAAATAATACAAACCTTGCAGATTACCTCTACTTACCATATGCTATCTCAACTTTACAATTTAATTCCCATAAATGTCCGTTCAAGTGTGTGTGTTTACTATATATATATATATTCATTTATATCTGCTATCCGTTGATGATGTGTGCCGGTTTAAATGGTAAATAAAAATGCATGTTTTGTTTGCTTTTAATCGCACAATGCTGGCCACCAAGAAAAACAAACAAAAACTGGAGGCTAAAAACAAAACAAAAGCTCGAAATTATTCTCAAAATATTACTTAGTAATACTAATAATGATAAATTGTTTTTTTTTTGTTGCGTTTTTGTTTTGTATTTATGCACACATATGTATGTATATACTTTTTAGTTATTGCTGCCGCTATTGCTATTGGTTTTATTATTATAACAAAAGTAGAAAAAAATATATATGTGTATAAACACCACAAAGCTCTCTTTAAAAAAATATTGGGAACAGGCACGTAGGCTAAAAATCATCTGTTTGGTTGGGACGCCTCACTCAACTCTCTATATAAAAAATATATATTTTTGTTCTTAGTCATCCAGAGAACTCTTGATTTGTGTCAATATATTTCGAGGGGCTTCTTACCTTAATATATTTTTTTAGGTAATTGGGAATCAAGGAACATTTATATTAAATGTGTTCATTTATTACGTCAGTCTTGGGTGTTCATTCTGGAATAAATGAACACCATTGTAGTGTTCATTTGAAGAGGTTCATTTGACATTGTTAATACAGAACGGGTAGAAATACAAAACGAGTAGAAATAAAATACTGGTAAAAAAATAAAAAACGGATTGAAATACAATAAGACAAGAAAACAAATTAAAATTCATTTTTTTACTTAATGAATGGGTGTTTATTTTGAATAAAATGAATTTCTTTGGCAAAAGTCAGTAAGCCCATTATGGTTTCTTTTGAATTCATAATCTTTATCAATTAAATATATTACCAAAATATATTTTCATTTACTAAATATGTTCATTCTTATGTTTAGTCTTAGTCATTTTGAAATAAGTGAACACTAGAGTTCATTTGAAGAACTTTATCCAATATAGTTTAAGAACAAATTCAAGTTGATCTTTAAAAGACTTTATTGTTTCATTTCTAAACTAAATTCAAGTTCAAATGTAGAGTTTTTCGAATCGATGATGATCGTTGGCTCCCTGATATTAAAGCTCTGTCCAGCTCTCTGCCCAGGTGATCTTCCTCAACCCAAAACCTGATTGCCCACCTCGAATAATAGACTGCATTAGCCTGAGAGAGGGCAGAGCACAACAACAGATGGCACACACATCACATTCATGCCACATACCACCGCCATATCCTTCGATCCACACCTCGATCCTCCTCCTCCTGCCCGATCTTGGATGAACTTGAGCGGATTGCAATGTGCTCACATATATTTTTCTTTTGCCACCAGAGGAAAACTCGTTTCTTTGCATTCGGTGCATTCTTCGGCCGGCCGGCGTCATCGATGATGCCTGAGATTGTGCTGATGGCCATAATGATGTTAATGACGATGACCATGATGATCCATACAATAATGATGATGATGATGATCAATATAATAAAGATGATCATCATTGCGATCAACGCAATGCCAAAGCTGTTGTGCCGGTTGCCATCCAGTTTTTTTATTACTTCTTGTATTTCCTTTTATTTTTTTTTAAATTTTATTTTACTTAATTTTTGTTGTACATGTTTTTTACTTCTTTTTATTTTTTTTTACTTGTATTTGTCCGAGTCTTGTCTCCGGGGTTCCGTTCTACAGACGACCTTAAGAGGGGTGAACAGGGGAGGTCTGTGCGCGGTATGGAGGACGTGGACTGGCTGGGGACTTGGGGCCAGTTTTTGGGGGGACTGGAGCAAAGCTAGTTGTTATTTTTTTTTGGTTTGTATGCACGGTGGGGAAAATCTGAGGAAAGGTAAATTTATTAATTAAAGTGAGGTAAATAAATTAATTGAATAATTTATATAATTTTATATTATATTATTTATAATTATGTTTTAAGTAATTTATGTAATTGTAAATAGAATCTAACTGGATTTTTAAATATTATTTTAAATATTGTTCTAAGCATTTGTCCTTTAAAAAGTTGATTAGTATTTATAATTATTTTTTTTACATACATAAAGTATTATTAAATATGTAATAAATATTACGCCTTGTACAGAAATAAATATATTGTGTTGTACAAAAAACTTCTATAAATATTTAAAATAAATAACTTGCTTTGCCATTGAATCTACAGTTAAAACAATTTATAATTAATACCAAAACATAAAGAGAAATGACTATATTATAAAAAAAATATATTGTATAATATATTATGGTGCCCTTAAAGCTAATATATACAAGTTTTCGTTTTAAGAAAATGAAATAAAAAGCAGTGATGAAAGTTCTTAGAATTGCAAATGATTTTCTTGCTTTACAATCATCAAAAATCATAAAAAGTCATTAAAAAAATTCTTTACAAATTATTACGAGTCATAAATAAAGAAAATATATGTATTATATTATTTTTTTTTTATTATAAACTTTTTGTTATTTAAGTAATAATCGATATTTCACTCTATGTAATTGTTGCTTTTGGATTGGATATAAGTTTTAAGAGCTGCGAATGATTATCTTGCTATACAATCATCAAAAATCATAAAAACTCATAAAAAAATTCTTTTAAAAATTATTACGAATAATAAAAAAAGGAAAGATATGTATTAAATATATATATTTTTTTATTATATATTTGTTTTTATTTAAGTAATTATCGATATTTCTCTCTATGTAATTGTTGCTCTTGGATTGCCAAGCTCTACTGCATTACGGACGGGACCTGTTGCCGCATAGTTTCTTTTTATTTTTTTGTAATATTTTTTCTTGTGTTGCTTTTTTATTTTCTTCTTCTCCTTTTGGTCCAACCGGTTCGCTTCGGATCGGTTTTGGGTTTGTTGCTATTTTCGAGACTCTGGATCGGTTCAGTCCCCCCGGGAAATGCGGGACTTACATCAAGTGAATGCCACTTAGCACCAAAAACCAATTTTATAATTTAAAAATTAAAAAGATATTCGATTTACATTGAAGACAAACACAAATTAAATAAGAAAATATTAAAGAAAATTAATTATTAACAAATTAAATACACAAATTATGGAAACAAACCTAAAATCCTTGTAAACTAATTAATTTCAAGGTAATCCTTTATTAAGACCATAAAATATAATAAATTATTTATTTATCAGGGAGATAGAATATATTGTAATTTTTAATTAGTTAATTAACTTTAAAATCTAAATTTTAAATAGAATATATTTATTAAAACACCAAGTTTTTGAGTTTTTGAGTAAATTATTTGCAAAAGCCTAAAAGGAAACACAATCTAGGCCTTTGGTTTTAATTTTTATAGCTTTAAGAAATGTTTATTTTTTTTTTTAAGATTTATTGTTTATAAAAATTAGTGATGATAAAGTGAAAAATCTTCGTTGAACTGTGGCATCCATTAATGGACTTTGCCCCCGGCTAAGCGAGAACAACAAACAAGTCTGCCAGGCGGTCATGCCCATAAAAGAGCATTTCTTTCTCTTCCCAAAGAGAGTCTCAGCTTGAGGGAGAGAGAGAGAAAAGAGACACAGAGCTGAGAATTTCCCAGCGAAAACCCGGTGCAAGTGCAAGTTGCACGTGCAGCCAAAGTTAAACCCCAGCAAAAAAAAAGAAACGCAGACTTCAGAAATCCAGTAAAAACCGACTGTTGTGGGGTGTGAAAAATAAAAATAAAATAAAGGTAACGCTTCGATGGACTGCCAAAAAGTTAATTCTAAATTTAGAACTAAACTCTACGAGGCCGCAGACTTGTGCCATTCTATGGCGAGTGTCATTCGAGTGTCAGAGACCCCAAAAGTCCGATAACGTTTTATCAAACAGTTGTCGTTGTCGTCTTCATGGTTGTTGGCCTGTTTGCGAATCAAATTTGAACTGGATATAAGTTTAGTCCACACACAAAATAGATTTGCGTCGTAAAATCGCTGAAGATCTAGCTAATATATAATATATATATTTATTATTTTATGCCCAAGAGCTGTTAAGAGTCTCCTTATACCTGCTTATAACTTTATGTCTGGTATTAATAATAAATCATTAAACATTTATCACCGCTATAAAGTGAAACATAAATCCAGTTTCGTTTTACGAGTCTTCATTAAAATGAATGATCAATTAAGGTGACAATAAATATAAATTAAATGAGTTAAATGATCAATTTCAAAGCAATAAATAAATTTTAAAGGTAGCTCTTAGGTATTTGTTTGTAATAAATCCTTAAGCAGTTCGTTGTTTACAAAATATTTCTATAATATAATTATAAACATTTTCTCTGAAACCAAAAACTGACCAAAATGAAGGTGTAAATATTTACCGAATGTCACGGATTGTTGAAATTGAGATATAGATGAAGATGAGGACTTTGTTTGTTGTTCTTTGCTATGTTTACCCCCTTGGCTTCAAAGCCGCCGACTGGGAGACTCTTCTTGCAGGCTAAAGATACAGATACTAGATACGGATACCAGATATCAGATACCAGATACGGATACCAGATATACGTTTAACGTGGGAGGTGGCAACAGGTGATCTCCCCCTCCTCTCTGGTGGCATTCTTGGGCCATGTCGTTGGCGCTATTTGCTCGATGGCAACAAGTTGTCAACAGCTTTTGAATAACAGGTTCTAGATGTCGGCTCTAGATGTCGGTTCTGTTTGAACAGAACTTAATTTGGGCCAAATGCCATGCCATTGGGGATCTTATATTTCTTTATTTCTTTCTATTTCGCGCATTGTTTGTGCCACACAAACAGCCCGAAAAAAGGGCAACAAGAAGAACAAAACAAACAGATAATGGTTTCGGCTGAAAGAGATCCGTGCCCCGATCGGTATTACTCAATATATATCGACGTCTTTTTAGCCAACCAATTAGCACTTGGCCAAAACGATTTTGTCGCCAACCAAATACAATTATTATCAAATATTTACACTGCGAGTTATAAACTAAAATTAAATTAAATTATAAAATTAGGCGAGAATATTAAATATAAACAAATTATAATATTATTATAAATAAATTATTAGAATAATTATTATTATAAATAAATTATAATAATAATTAGGTAGTATATTATTATAAATAAATTATAATAATAATTATTATAATATTATTTTTATTATAATACCTAATACATAAGTATATATATATTTTTTAAGTACAAACGAAAAAATTAATTTCTTTAATAATAATTATAAAAAAAATGTTTAGCAAAAAAATTAGAATTTAATCTATTAATCTATTTAATTAATACAATTATTCTATTATCAAAAAAATGAACAAAATTAGTTTTTGTTTAATATATATAAATAAAAAATTACATTTAAACAAGTGAATATTTAACAATCAAAACTGTTTTAAAAACCAAAAGAGAATATAAAGTCAAATTTTGTTTAAATTAAGAATCTAAAATTAATAAATAAATTAATAAAAAATATTTTAGATATATGAACTATTAAATATAGCGTTTTAAAATAAACGCTTTCAAATATTGCCTTAAAAAAGTGTACATTTAAAATTTAACCACCATCAAAAAATAAACAAAGATGAAATGAAATTATTTTGTATTAAAATTAACAAAAAAAAGTTTATCACAATTTTTTTTAGATTAATAGGTATATATGCTTAAAATAATACACCTCTCTTACCTTAATATTCATTTAAAGACAAAATGTACTTAAAATAAGATTATATATCTTGTATCTATTTTTTTATGAATAAAAAAAGTTGTTCCATTAGAAAAAGTTTTGCTTAGGTTCTTTCCATCTTATTAGAAATAATTTCTTCCAGTGTAGAACCCAGAAGTCGTCTGGCACATGTGTGTGAGATGGATCACACATGCGGACGTTGAATTTATTGTGATCATTAACAATGAAAAACACACGGGAATTCGGCTCAGACGAAAAAAAATATAAATAAAATAAAGAAGCTAACACCTCAACGCTTGCTTTATCATTTCGACTCAATTTGTCAACGGCTGGAGAAAAAAATAAAATAAATATAAATGTAGAAATAACATAAAGTTGACGTCGCTACATGACTGGCATTTTGCAGTGAAGTAACTCGCTCGATTTTTGGTCTTTTTGTTTATTTTATATTCAAATGCGCAGGCGCAAAGTCGCAAAGTCGCGTGCCGCTCTCGGATCGGAGTTGTATAATACTTATATACACCAATATCGAATAAAATTCCCAATCTCCAGAGATTTAACATGCACAACATGAGAGGCACATAAGTGCCTTGGCACGAAAATTGCCAAGTGTGACATGGAAGACGCCTCATTGCCAACAGCAAATGCTAAAATCAACTAATGTGATCAAATAAAATGAACTTAGAAACAAATAAAAGAAGTAAATTAATTGTATTGAATTTATTTTATATTTTATATATTTTATATTTATATTTCTATAATTTTTATAAAGATTTTGTGGAATAAAAGATTTACAGCTGAACTTAAAAGCAAATAAAGGAATTAAATTAATTGTATTGAATTAATTTTATATTTTATATATATATATTTTGTTATATATTTTTTTGTTTTATATTTATATTTCTATATTTTTTTTATAAACAATCTTATGGTATGAAGGATTTACAGCTGAACTTAAAAACAAATAAAAGAAGTACATTAATTGTATTAAATTTATTTTATATCTTTTTTTATATATTTTTGTATTTTATATTTATTTTTTGTATAAATAATTTTGTAGAATGAAGGATTTAAACATAATTAAAATTTGAAATCAATTGAAATAAATGCTTACAAAATATTCATAAAATGGAAATAATATTTTTAAAATTGATTTAGCGAGTTTTATACATTTATTTAAATTCACATTTATTTTGTATATATTAATTAAACCTGAATAATTTTTTTCTGCATACTTCTGAATGATTTAATTCCTTATACTTGATTAAAATTCAAAAGCAGCTAAAATTTCAATTTAAATAATATTTTTAACCTGTAAATATTATTCATAAGAATATTTTATCTAATTTTAAGTCATTTATTATGTTTCTCCTTAGCACACTTAGTACACACACGTGTTTGGCATAATTAACACTATGTAAATATTTGCTTAATAAAAAACTTAATGTGATATTTGAACACGATGTGTAAGCATGTCAATCAATTATTTATGAGTTCATTCCATAAACATATAATTACATTTTTCAGTTATTTATTATAAATTCTAAAAGGCATTTAATTAAGTCAAACAATTCTTTCTAAACCAATTATTTGTGCGCAAACAGGCTTAGCCTTAAATTACAGTTTATCTGTTTGATAATTGGAATCCTTTTTGCTTGGCAACGCCTTTGAATTAACCTAATATTCCCACAATTTGCAATGCCCGGATATATGTACATATATATGTGTGTATATATATTTATATGTGCGATAAGCTATGAACCAGAAAACAGAACCAAATGATGATAGTAATTATGGAAAACGAAAACGAGTTCGCATGCCATTCGACTCGACTCGACTGGGTTTGTGGTGGCTCCTCTTCTTTGGCCACAAACAGGATGCCTCCGTACAATGGCATGTCCTTCCTTTCGAAAAGTTTATTTTTCCTCCCTGTCTGTGTGTGTGTGAGGCAGTGTGTATGTGTGTGGGTACAGAGTGTGCCATTGTGTGTGTGTGCTGCGGTTTGTTGTTGCAGTCCGGAAATGGCAAGTGAAAACATCCAGCTCAATTTGCTAGCCTCGGGGATGCGATTGAGGTCTGGGTACCAGCACCCAAAGACAAGGATCCTAATATCTCTCTCCACTGCCTGTTGTACACTGTCATAAAATGAGAAAACTTTCAAGTTTCATTTTCGGTTAGAAAAGAATGGAAAAGACCTTGAGTAGGCGACAGAACAGCTTTTATTTTTCCTAAAGAAAAGATATATACTATAAGGAAAATATAGAATTATTCGATAAAATATCGATGTAGTTATCTCTTCTTTCAATTAAATTATAAATTATATATTTAACAAAAATTATATTTTGTTACTTTTAAAATGTGGAAGAAGAATATAGAATTTAAATTGAAA
>VNJV01006259.1:0-20291 GCA_008042635.1 Drosophila nikananu
AAACGTGTCAAACTATCTAATCCTTCCAAGAAGCAGAAGTCGTCGGACGAGGAAGGACTTTTGCATCATTTGTATAAAGATGTTGCCAAAAAAATTGACCGCCTCCAACACCGTTCACTGCAATGAATGTGATCTTGAATGTGATCGGGCAGAGCACTTCAAGTGTGCTGACATGCCTACCAGCTTTTTCACATGCGCGAATTGTGACTCTGATTCCGAATGATGTAATCCATAGTATTTTTTTTTTGCTTTTTAAATAAATAAACTTCCATTTTTCCTTCATTTGGTTGCGTTTAACTTGATACTTTCCTAATTTTAGCACATTCTAAAAAGGTGTCCACAAACCCCCTTAAAATCTGAAAGTGGCAAAAACGACTATTTTACAAAAACTCAAAACTTTTTCTTTCAGTGATAGATATCACTGGAATTATTCGAAAACTAGTTAGCTAAGGTCTTTAGCTTTCCATTGATATGCATATGTCCGCATAATACGCTCCAGGTAAAAAGATATAAGTGATTTAAAAAGTGGTTTCCACAACTGTCACCTTTCCCCTACCTTTCGATACTCATACTATATGGTGTCATACTATATGGTGTGATAAATAGTACATTTTATACTCGGAAATTAATGTTTTTTAAAGCAGTTTTTTTAAATTTATTTTTTCCAAATTCGTAATATACATTTCGCTTTTTTTAAAGATTTAAAATTCAAATTTTTTCATTTTTGATCAATTTTTAATCATTTATGCACTTTTTCTTCTAGGTAATCAATTAATTTTACTTCATTTAATATTTTTGAAGAATATTTAATCATTATACATTCCATTCAAGTCATTAAGTGTCCTTACAAAGTCAGGAATTGAAAATTGCTTTGGAAATTCGGGGTGGCAGTTTGGGGCAGCCGATCTTTTTGAATATGATAAAGAACATATTCAGGAACAACGCCTCATACGCCAAACCCATAAGTCGGTGTAAGTTCGATTTTATTTTTCCATCAAAGTTGAAAAATAGGTGCAAAATTAGTACTTTGGTAAAACAGGTATGCCTGCACGTGCAACAAATATTATAATTTCATTCTACCTTGGTTTTACCGAGATTTGATGACCCTTTCGATAGAGACCATAAACATGCCGGTCGATTACATATTTTACCTAACAATCGACCTCAAAGTCTGAATTTTTCTAAAAAACGAAATGCTTTTTTTGCAACCCAAAAAAAGTTCAACTTTGAACACGTGTAACTTCTAAAATACTGAACCGATTTTAATAATTTTTTGGATTCAACGTTTTTGAACTATTACCTGTGGAATGCAATACGAACATACGATCCGTTGTCACCAAAAATTTGATTTTTGCAACGTAAATATATCTTTTCGGCCATTGTGGAGCGTCACGGTTGACACGATGCCAATCTTTCTACTGATTTGATTATTACTTCGTGCGGCTATAGTAGTAAAAATGGTTATTTTTTAATAATTCATGTGATAGAGGCTTGAGAAGATTTACACCAAATTTCGAGAAAAACGCGTTTAAAGTTTCGGGCAGCCAGTATTGAAGACGTGCCACTAAACTAGCTATATCTCTGGAAATATTTAAAATTTCCACTCATACTTTTAAGGACACATTTCTAAAAGGTTAAGCTTTGAAAATATAAAATACAATAAATTTATTTTTTTCACATTTCTACACTAGAATACCCCCTTAAGTACTACATAACTCTTAATCAGCATCGACAGCCGAGTCGATCCTACCATGTCCGTATATTCGCATGTCCGCCTGTCCGTTTCTAAGCAAACTTGTCCCACAGTATTAAAGCTATCTTAACGAAACTTTGCAGATGGTCTTCTATACGCTCTACTTTATAAGTCGAAACAAGCCGGATCAGACAACTTTATCATATAATTGCCACAGAAACGACCGAAAAGTTGTAACAACAAAAAACTATAACTCAGTTTTTAGAATATGTACATATGTATTTGATTAGAGACATGGCAATTTGATTTCAGTGATGCCAATATTTTTTCACAAAAACAGGACAGATTTGAAAAAAAAACAGGGAAAAGAGGCTGAAAATGTTTAACAAAGGACAAAAAAAGGACAGACATTTTTTTAATTTTTATGCAGTCTAAAGTTGCTTTTATGTCTCATCAACAACTTTTTATTAAACTTATGCACTTGGTTCTGTACAATTTTAAAGATATTTGACCAAAATTGGTTTTGCAAGATCCATTAAATAGTCCACCGCACTATGGGGCAAAAGATACAGATACGTTGCAAAAATCAACTTTTTAATGACAACGGATCGCGAATCTGATCTGTTTATTGCATTCGACAGGGAATAGTTCAAAAGGGATGACTCCAAAAAATTATTCAAATCGGTTTTTATATTTCAGAAGTTACACGTGTTCAAAGTTGAACTTTTTTGGGTTGCAAAAAAAGCATGTCGTTTTTTAGATAAATTCAGACTTTGAGATCGATTTTTAGGTAAAATATGTAACCGACCTTCATGGTTATGGTCTCTATCGATAGGGTCTTCAAATCCCGGAAAAAACCAATGTGTATTGATTAAATATTGTTCAAAAATATTATATGATGTAAAATTAATTGATTACTTTGAACAAAAAGTGCATAAATGATTGATCAAAAATTAATAAATTTGAATTATAAAAAAAAAAATTTTGTATTCTTTAAAATATATGTTTATTTTTTTTTTAAACATTAAATATGCACCATATTATCAATTTCAAAGAAAACAAACGAAAAGTATGGTTCGAAATTGGAAAAAAATTAAGAAAACTGCCTCAAAAATCATTAATTTTCGAGTATAAAATCTACTACTTATGTCCACTAAATCGAAAGGTACTAAAATTACCTTTCATATAAAAAAAAAATTATGAAAATATCGCAACTGGTTCAAGAGTTATGATTTTTGTATAGCAAAAGCATCTAAGGCCCTACTGAGCGTTCATGCGGAATGCGTCACTGTATCCAGCAATGTTTTTACGTGCAAAAATTGTGAAAGTGACTAAATTACTTTTCAATCGGTAAAAGCAAGAAGTTTCGTTTTTATATATACATAGTTAACGTTACAGTTTTTGGAATTTGAAAACAATTTTTTTTGATACAGATATTCTACAAAAAAGAAGTTTGTTCCACAATTCCCCACTTTCCCCTACTTTTTGTTATTTAATGTCTTACTGGAAATCCTTAAATATACATTGGATGGCTAAATTCGGAATATTACAAATGATAAGTTACTTTTTTAAATAAAAAATATAATAAAATATTTTTAAGAATATAAGTTGCTAAGTAAACATTTTTAAAATTAAACGAGATGTGAAAAATTCTAAACGACCTCTGCTTAAAACCAATAACTTCGTCTATTTTTCTATGATTGATGTATAAATTTAAGATACATATGTATGTATGTATGTATGTATGTTCTTAAGATATTGGGCATTTAAAGGAAAACAAAAAAAAAATGCAATACTTTACGCCGTCCTCAATTAGATATATCAAAAATATATTTCTGAGTAAAATGTAATGATATTGTTAATTCTAAGTTGGATTTTCTTTACTCTGTAAGGGTATGAACCACGGTTTTTCTTACAGCAAATTATGAAATTGAACAAAGAATATTTATCGGGACGGAGTAGCGTATAATTTTTAGGTAACAGGATCTTTCGCTCTTTCGATTGGATACTAACCTGGTTGGGTTAGTAACCTAACGAAATGTACCGCTCTTGCCTTAACTTCACCCCTGTCATTTTCAATTGCTATATTAAACTGCATAAGTTTGATTTCTCAAAAAAGCGAATTAGCCCTACGGAAATACCTGAGCCCGGAAGATAACAGAGAGAAAATATACGAAACAGTACTCTGTCTGAAACTAGAAAAAGAAGGCACACAGCTGCACATTACGCCACAAATTTATTTGGATTGGGGTTGGGTCAAAATTTAAATATTCGAGCGCGAACCACAGAAATGTATTAGGCGGCAACTTATTTTTCGCCCAAGACCGATCGACTTAAATTCAGTCTCAGACTGGAATTCAGTTTTGCCTTCAGCTATTCGCTATGCTTGAGTTGGCATGTGTCCGATCATTTTCTCTATTCAGGGTTCCGATACCATGTCTGTATATACTATATGTATGTATGTATGGATCTATTTATATGTATGTATGTAGATATTGCCAAATGCAGCGACACTCTGGATGTCTCAGTCGAATGGGTCGTTGGAAAAATGTTGGTTCAAATAGTTCTCAACATGGTCCGGATCGCTTCACCACGGCGCGATGTTTACACAACCGCCGGCGAACCCCCATCCGGCTTTCGATAGCGCCTTTTATTTTTATGGCCTGATTGAGTTGATTTGGGTTGGTTTGTGAGCTGCCTTCAATTGGGGTTCGTTTTCGGTCTTATCGAATAGGTAAGAGAACAAGCAAAAACGCCAACAGTTACGTTCGTTCATACTTTTACTTATGACCCCCTGGCATTGGCTCGGCTGCTTTGCGTGTTGACCTAAGTTAATATTTATTTGTTTTCTGTTTACAGCCAATACTGTATTTGAATTAGTGATTAATTCTGCTGATAAATGAGCGAAAAGGGAGGAAGGAGGGCATCATATTTCCTAATACTTACGAACAGAATTCGGTTAACCAAATGTGTAAAGAGTTATTAATCTTAAAAATTGTCAAATAAAGGATAGGAACAATGGCGTCATGCACTTTCACAATTATACATAAGTCCCTTTAAAATTAAACATTTATTACTAATTGTAGAATTATTTTGCCGCTGTTTTTCAGAGATGTAGCAATTTTATATTATTTCAGAATTAATTTGATAAAAAAAAAGGAAACCCGGACGATTATATTGTACTGCTTTATTCCAACATATGTACATATGTATTTCCAAAACTTTCAGAAGCAGCCACTTTTAGTCTGACAAGCCTAGATTTCAGTTGTCTGAACATTGATTTCTAGTTTCGAATCGATCAAATTCTTTTTCGCAATCCTAAACATGCGAATTATTGAAGATGAATATATGTACATATATGTATTCCTTATAGGATCGACAATGACTCTTTCATTGTTTTGTAAACTTCTGACTAAAATTATAATACCCTGCAAGGATACAAAAACGTCGAGATTATAATTCTTTTCTAGTTTCCCAATCAAAGCAACCTTGCTTCAAGGAAGTTAACTGTAAGTATTTTTAGCATTTTCCTTAAAGAGTGATATGCATCCATATTAGGTTTCTATTTGCCAACTCTGGTCCTTCATGTTTACTTATTTGCCTGTATTTATACATGCATATGTATGTACGTCCTTCTGATTTGATTATGGAACCATGAAATGCAGTGCACAAGTAGGAACTGATGACGACCAGCAGATCAGGCCACATAGCGACCCCAGCGAACTGCAGCGGTAGCGTTTATGTCTGAAGGGCGGGGTCCGGGGCAGGGATCGCAAAGTTTTGTCAGAAAAAAGATCGTGACAACGTTTGTGCGGGCACGTTGTGCTGCCCCAAACCGAAAACGGAATACATTAATTGACACTTGGCCGGAAATAGTTCATTAGGCATAAATTACAGACAAAGCGTTTTATTCCACCGTTGCTCTCTGTTCGCAATTTGCCTCCCGAGCGGTTCAAATCGTCGATTTCAGCGGCTTAAATAAGCGGCTGCTAATGGGGACGAAATATGGAATGGGGACCTTAAGGCTCTTATCTCAGCTGCCACTCACACACGCACAGCGGCCCGAGGCCCTCTCTGTCGGTCTTTGGCAAGATCAACATGTGTGATCCAAATGTTCCCTTTAAATATCTACGAACGTGGAAATACATGCATAAATATGCATGTATGTATTTACAAATTGTACATATGTATGAAAACGAACTGAACTTCGACTTTGTAACTGCAGCGAGCGAAGACAGCGAAATGCGGAGGCCTCAAAACGTATGCAAGAGAGAAAAGAGGCAAAGAGAGAAAAGGAAGAGAACCAAACACCAGAGCTTGTAAATAAATTTAAAAAATGTAAATTAAAGCTGATTGTATTTACATACAGATGTATACATATCTATATCATACAGAAAACACCTTCCCTGACGGGGTGAGATTAAATTGACAATGGCAACTCAGTACTTTATAATATTTCATTTTGTGGCAATTTATATTTGCATTAATAAGAAACAATAATCCAAGATTTTGATTAGATTTCATAGAGATTTTAATTAATTTATAGAAATCTACAATAGTTTTCGATCGATTCCACCACACTTTCGGTGCGTGCTCATATTTACTAAGTGAACTCCCTCATATTGGTACGATTTTGGGGTAGCTGAATCAGGACCCAGATCTGAAATGATCACTGCCTTCGGAATCAGCAACCCCGTAAAACTAAGCATATGTTTGATCCCGAAATTCTAGAATAATACAAAATGGCCATATCTCAAATTATATGAAAATATGTTAAATAAATTTCTAAGTTATAAATTTTATATCCAAAAGTTTCCGATCGTTCCTATGGCAGGTATATTATATAGTCGTTCCGACTTACATATATAGTAGTGAGAGCTTATATGTAGAAGACTATCTGCAAAGTTTAATTCACAAACGGACGGACAGACGGATATGGATAGATCGACTCGACTGTTGATGCAGATCAAGAATATATATACTTTATAGGGTCGGAAATGTCTTCTTCACTGAGTTGGAGACCTCCTAAAGTTATAAAATCCTGCAAGGGTTTAAGTTGGGAATAATTTTAATTTTTTAATACATAATCCTAGTTCGTAAGTGCTTAAGTGCTTTTGATTAAAGTAAAATGCTTTAGTGCAGCTGTATTCCGTATCTGCGAAGTGTAAATTGCAAATGTGAATGTATATCCTTTCTTTATATACATATGTACATGTAAATGTATGTACATTCATAGAAAGTTTAAAAAAAATTCAGAGGAGTTGAACTTATCAGCCTGATAATATCAGGCACATTCATTTTTAAAGACGATAATGACCCAAGGAAAACGGCTCATGTTTATGTACAAAATACATTGCCGCAACCGCCACAATCCACAGATCTAATCCTATCTAACATTTGCGGGAAAATTTTGATAGGGCATGTAAAAACACGCTTCATTTCAACAAAGAACGAACTGAAGGTGGTACTTAAGGAGAAGAGGGGATACATACATACATATGTATGTACATATGTACATATGTATATTGGCTCTGAAAGCCCAAAAACTTTTTTTTAATGCCAAAACATTAGGAAGGTGTTATAATAGAATATCGTTTTTTTTTTTAATTATTTTTAATATTTTTGCTTATGTAGGTGTGTCAATAAGTTTGATCAGGAAATTGAGATGCCTTTTACATTTTTAATTTTGTAAATTTAATGGAATGATATTGTACATACAAAAATTAAATTAGGGTACTTTGGTTAAAAATTGATCAATGAATAAAAATAAATTTTGTTTCATTAAATATCCCCATTTTTAATTAATAAAAACACTCAGAAAGTCAGACATGCCAACCGTGCCAATAATTAAGTTCGTCACTGTACATATGTATGTAGTTCATCTAATTCTAAACTCAACCAAGAAGCCCAATGTGCACGGTACTAGCACGGTCAACAAGAAAGAATTTATATGTTTGTACATACATACATACAAACATACATAATATGTATGTATATATGTACACGAATGCATCGGCTACTGAAAAGCAAAGGAGAACGCGTCAACGGATTTTTGTGTTACACACATTTTCTTGTTTTGTTCTTTCTTGTGTTCTGTGCGTGTAAGAGTGTGTGTATACAGGCATTTGTGTGTATTAGCGTTGGAGCTGTTTTTCGCTCGCTTTTACTTTCCGTGGTTTGTGATTGCAATTAAACGCCGTTTTTCCATTTGAGCGCGAGCGACAGAACGACTCGGAAATGGAACGAAGAGAGCGCTTGCGACCAGGCCTGGAATAACGTCGACGTCTGGGCCCGACTTGCAGATATCGGTTCAATGGGGCAGCGACGCCGGCGCAGATAACGGGAACACTGCTGGCTAGGCAAGCCAACAAAGCGAGAGGGTGCGAGAGCGCGGAGAGGACCGAGAGCTGGCTCTCATGTCGAGTGCGCGTGATTTTCTGGCTCTGAAATGCGGGCTTGATCCCAACAGCGCAGCCGGCTGCGTCGTTGTCGCAGCGGCGCTCTGCTTGTGGCGGTGGTTGTTATTTTTTGGTTTTTAGTTGCTGTTTAAACCTGGTCGTGAGAGGGTAGCAGACGTTTCGTCACCCCGCGATCCACGGCAAAAAGAAAAAGTTAAGGCTAACGGTCGACAGTGCAGTGCAGTGACAAACACATCCTGATGGCCCCCGTGAGCGCCGCCTCAGCCGTTTCTTCGCCCACCGCCACCCACTCGCTTCAAGACATGAGCGCCGCCGCTGCGGCCATCGCGCTAGACATGAAGCCGAAGGGCGAGTGCCATCCTTTGCTCTCCACCTCCGCCCTACCCTCTCAGAAGATCCGTACGCAGAAGAAACGTACGCACTTAAATATAGTTTTCATCCCCCACTGAAAAGGGAGTATTCATGCCTTCGGGTCACGTAATACAGAGACTGAATACTTCCTATTTATTTGAACTGTTTTACATTTAGAAAACACATTGATAGAACCATTTTAATATTTTCATAAAAGTATTTCAATGAATCGGAGTTTAATTATTTAAGTTTAATTTAAACAAGGCTCAAAAATGGATTTGGGAACAAAAATCTTTATTATTAACAACAGCGAGACTTTGTTTGTAGCCAATAAAAATAGTTTACATTCAAGTTTCTCCTTGAAATTGCTTTACCAAAATATTTATGTCAACCTAGAAAGTGATTATAGTGGAATTTTCTTATTGTATCTCCATGTACAACAGTGGTGCGCCGCAACGCCTCCGACAAGCTGAAGCTCATCCAAATGGTCCACGATAATCCGATCCTCTGGGACTCGCGTCTCCCAAACTTCAAGGGTGCAGAAGAGGAGAAAAGCCGCGCCTGGGAGCACATTGGACGAGAGTTTAACGCCCCCGGCCGCCGTGTTGCACGGGCCTTTAAGTCCCTTCGAGAGTCCTACCGCAGGGAGCTGGCCCATGTCAAGCTGATGGGCAACGGATTTAGGCCCAAGTGGAGTCTCTATGAAGCCATGGACTTCCTTCGAGATGTCATCAGGGAGAGAAAGTGAGTACAAAGATTCCTATCCTAATTATCTATTATCTCAAAAATTAAATGACATTAATTTAATACCTTAAATAATTATAATTAAAGATATCTAAACGTTTTTAAACAAAACAAGATTTTTGTTTGTTTGAGTAAGAAGTTTGCAACCCAGCGAAGGAGACATTTCCGACCCTATAAAGTATATATATTCTTGATCAGCATCAACAGTCAAGTCGATCTAGCCACGTCCGTCTGTCCGTTTCTACGCAAACTAGTCCCTCTATATGCTCTTACTACTATATAAATCGGAACAAGCCTAACAAGCTGCCATAGGAACGATCGGAAATTTTTGAGGAAAACAATTATAACTTTGCCAATTTTCAACATATTTTCATATAATTTTAGATATTGCCATCTTCTATTATTGTACAATTTTGGTTTTAATTTTACCAAGATTGGACTACTATATCATATAGCTGTCATAGACACGGAATTGGATTAAAGTATAATGATCCAATTCTAAGCTGCAAGGGTATATAAACTTCGGTGTGCCGAAGTTTGCTTCCTTTCTTGTTAATCTTATTATTCTTTTGAGAAAATCTGTTCATAACACCAAAAATCTTCATTTTAAATAAATTTGGATTATTAAAAAAAGTTAGAGCACATGAATAATTATTTTTTTTTACATATTTTTTTGATCTTGTAGTTTCAAAAGGGTGAAGAATAGTTTTAAGAGGGTGAAATGAACACCAAGAATACTACATCAAGAACCATGCGCTTTTTATTAAAGTTGTCATCAACATTACTCCAATGAGTTATTCGTGTCAGGGAAACATTCGCCTACTAATATTACATTGCGTTTGATAAGCCAGAAACCATTAACCGAGTCACAAGTGTTGGTCAAAGTGCAGCTCAATGTGTTATGATTAATAAATGGCTTTTTGGGCTCTATCTTGGGCTTTGTGCTCGGATTTTCAAAATGAAAACTTTAAACTTAAGACTGGCTTTTGGTTAATGAGTAACTGTTTCTGTCGTTTTGGAGAACTCGATAAAAGTTGTTATTTGTTCACATAAACTGCAGGAAAAAGCTTTGTCGAGTTTATTTACTATTCAGTAATCAGCATCAGTACAGTGATATTTTCTAAAAGACTTCTTACAAATCCAAGAAGCTTATCAGCTACCCAAGGCTTTTTGCATAAAGGTAAAAGACATATGTATATTCAGTGGCAGTTTTAATCAAATAGCATTACGCTTCTATTTTAGACCCGGGTGTGTGAAATTACTAACCATCTATGTGCAAGGGGCTGATAACATTTAATTATTACAAAGGTTTTGTATTGGCGGAAGTGGGCGTAGTCTCAATGTAAAACGATCAAGATGTCAAGAATGACACCATATTTTCCAGCTCTTGACCTGTTGTTTCATACGGGCAGACGGACATGGCTAAGTCTCCGCTGATCAAGAATACATATGTACATTTTATGGGGTCGGAGATTGCTTCATCTGCCTGTTGTATACGCTCTCGATCCGTACTATATAATAATACAGTACGGATACCGGGTATAAGGATGGGCAGTTCCTTTCGAGCGCCGGCGGATATAGTGTCCCCCTTGGCCCTTTCGATTTGCATAAATGCGCAGGAACTCTAACAAATCACAGCCCTGTTGTCTGAGAAAAACATCTGCCCAGAGAAAAACAATAACAAAAACATCGCAGAAGGGCATATGGACACTGGAAAGCGGTAATGTGGAAAAAACCAATGCGAACAAAGGAATGACCGCGCTCGAGACCCGCAAATGGTCTGAGTCGAGAGTCTGCCCCCGACCAATGTTCTGGCTCATATGGAGCCGTACCCGCGCTCCGCGCCGTTGTATGTGTGTGTTGTACTTTATGTACATATTTATATGAAATAAGGCCATTTCCTTTCAATTGACTGTACCCACATGGGCAACAAGCAGTCGACGTCCCCGACACATGCCCGCACACACACACACACACACACGCACATAAGCTGGTAAATGTGTGTGTATGTATGTATATATTTAAATTTTTATTATTCCGAGCTGATAACAGACATCGCAACGGGCCCGGACATTCGGACAGCGCTTGAGCCGTAGCCGGGGCCAGAGCAGTGGCCACAGCCGAAGGCAGCCAGAGCCATAGCCATAAAACAGATCTCGCCAAGCGGCGAATATTATTCAGCGGTGCGGCATCATCGCCACTTGAACCAAAAACAAAATTGAGGGAAGCTGCAAACGAAGGCTGAGAAGGGCGAGGCGGCGAGAGAGCGATAAATTAATGAGAGCACTACAAAATGACAATCAGCAAAGAATACGGATCGCGGCTCGCGATTGGACCAAGTTTAGAAAAGAGAGCGGGAACGAATGCGGTTGAATGAGTGCAAGACTCATTGAGAGGGATAGGGGAGAAATTGTCTGCTTGAGCAATTGAACACAGAGCTTGCCTCGGCTGTAGACAGGGTTAAAAATATGATTACGACCATCAGCTAGCTACATCAGTCTGGGCTAAGGGGTTGCTCCGTCTCCGCCTGTGCCTCTGCCTTTGCAGCCGTTTTGGTTCCCCTCACTATTCGTTCTTCAGCTCCTCTCACGATCTGGTACCCACACACACACAGCACAACGAATGTACGCTGAGTTGCTCTGTGTCATGCTTATGATTTAATAAGCAAATGAGCTGCGAAATTGATGAAATTGTTGCGCACCCCTTGTTCGCCAACACCCCATACCATCCAGTGGTCAAGTCCGGCACCACGCCCAAAAATTATCGCCTCGGACTAATTCCACCAATGCGTCACCACGAGCAGTGGCATGTTGAGGTCCTACAGCATACATATGTACATATATACATATGTCTTTAAAAGTCACGCCTAATAATAAATAATTACTCACAAAATCGAAATGTCACATTTTTAGCCACATACAAAATTTGTAAAACTCGATATATATAGATATATAAAGATCGAGATTAATATTTATGTTATACCCTTGACAGTTATTATTGTTTACAAAAATAAGCAACTAAATTTGTGCTCGTATATAACTGATTAACAAATTAAGGCTGCATATTTAAATAAATTTGATTTTTACGATACATTTTAAAGTGTATTTTAGCTGCTTAAGGAACGCTTTTCCAAACACTTTCATTAAGATTTTATTTTCTTAAAAAAGAAAAACTCTGAAATAGTCGTTATTGTTAACCCATTATTAATAACGAATTTTCTCGCACACAATAGGTACCATATACCATCACTGATTCTACATTTATACACAAATTCTTAAGATAAATATAGTCTTTTCGGTTAGCTTTAAGGGTACATTTAATAAAATCTTAACCATGTTTTCATATTTTTAGATACTGAAACTGAAGTAAATTTACAATCTTTTGTGTGCCCCAGTCAGTGCACCAAAAAAATTCCAAAATCATGATCTTGTTAGTGTGGTTGCAAACAAAATAACCATATAGATAAGCATACAGAGCCCTGCAATATCGGAGTTTCAGCCGCAGGCTAGGAAAATTACTTCAGACCCAAACCTTAGCGGAAGCAAATATTGATAAGCACTGCGACTCAAAACCGAAAATAAACCAAGCCAAGTAAGGGACCTGAAGAACCGCAAACAAGCAGAACCATTCCCGATTATGGGGCATGTGAAAATGCATTTGAATGTGATTAGTCCTGGCAGAGACGAGTATCGGCTTACGAGTTTCCCCGTTGTCAACTACCTGCGACGGCTTCGTGATATACGCCGGCAGCGGGAGGGATGAATGACATCAGCGTGGAAATACTCTAGACCCTATAGTCGTAGCCAAGCCATCTGGGCCAAGCTGCGTCATTTGGCGAACTCCCTTTAAACACAGATGGAGAAGGCCAAGAATAGCAACGTTCAGGCGTGTTAGGGGATAGGCAGCTGCATTGTCTGGGAAATGCTCTTGAAACTTGAGACGCAGAGACAGGAAACGATTCCGGAGCCAGGGACATTAAAAATCTTTTCTTGCTCTTCTTGCATTTTGTCCAACTGGGTTTGTTTGAATACGTTTTTAGGCATGGCTTGCAAATTTGTATTAAAAATATGTTTTGAAACGACATTTCGTCAGATTTACATTTAGTTAGAGGTAAACGTTTTTATACCCTTGCAGGGTATTATAATTTTATTTAGAAGTTGGAAACGCAGTGAAGGAGACATTTCCGACCCTATAAAGTATATATATTCTTGATCAGCATCAACAGCCAAGTCAATCTAGCCATGTCCGTCTGTCCGTCCGTTTCTACGCAAACTAGTCTCTCAGTTTTGATGCTCTGATGATCTGAATGATACCAGGTAGCTCTCACTAATAAATATGTCAAAACGGGTCTGATTGGACGACTATATCATATACAGCTGCCATAGGAACAATCGGTAAATTTTAATGAAAACAATTATAACCGAGCCAATTTTTACAATATTTAAATAAAATTTGAGATATGGTCATTTTGTATTATTCTAGAGTTTCGCTTTTAATTTGATCAAAATCGGTCAACTATATCATATAGCTGTCATAGGACCGGTCAGAAAATTTTGATGAAACTATCTAACTAAGCCAATTTTTCACATATTTTTTCATAAAATTTTAGACATGGCCATTTATTATTATTCTAGAATTTCGGTTTTAATTTTATTTAAATCAGACCACTACATCATATAGCTGTCATAGGAATATATGTATATCAATTAGTCTGTTTCGAAAAATTTTTCGCTCGCAAAATTTATCTTATATCAGTACCGAGAAAACGAGAAAGTCAAAACATTTTCCTTCTTCTTCTACTTACTGCTAGGGTATTTGAACTTAGGCATGCCGAAGTTAGTTTCCTTTCTTGTTTAAAATTATACTTAACCGAGTTGACTAAGAAAAAAAGACATTTCCGACCTCTACGTGCAGCGTATTATATTGAAATAACAGTGAATTTGCTTTTTCAGGCACTTAGTTTCTTGAATTGGCGATATTTTGAATTTCTTTCTCTTGGTATCCATTATTTTTCATTTATACACAAACAACAGGCTGTTTATTAAATTACCAGCGCTGGAGTAATGTAATATCGTTTTTCTTTCTTACCTTAAGGGGGTCTTCTACTTACGATTTTTTTTTAAATTTTTTAAATACTAGAGGATCTGAGCAATACGCCATATAAAGGGTTTGGTAAAATTCGCATTCTTTCATGGGTAAACGAAGGCCGAAAGATTGCCACCTCCATACGTTTCTGCCGTTTCCCCTATCTTTAAACGAGTTTTCCCGAAAATCACATTTTTTAAACTTTCTGGTATCACTTCTACCAGTAATTTTTATCGAATCGAACCAATTTTTTCCCCACTTCTTTATCAAACAATTCTCTATGCTTCTCCGAGTACAATTTAAATAAACATTTTTGTTTAATTTTTACACTTTCTAACAGGTGAAAAAACATGGTTGAAAATTTAACTTTTTACAAAAAAAATTATATTAAAAACAATATTTAATTTAAAAAAATCGTACTCGGAGAAGCATAGAAAACGTAAAACTGAATATAAATAAAAATTTTTTTTTTTTCAATTCGGGCAAGTTGAAGGGTAGTTATGATACCAGAAAAATGACCCCTAAAATTTTGATGACCCCAATTTGACCCTATATAATCCACAAATGACCTGCTGTACACCCTTAGAATTTCTCGTAGTGTTAAGTTTAAAGATGTATAAACGTAATCAAAAAAGAGTTATGTCATTATCTTGAACAGTTTTCTCCCAATTAATTTTTGAAAATAGGCCAAAATTTCGGCCTCGTAAGTAGAAGACCCCCTTAAGTTCATTGAAATTGAAAATCTATATTGATCTGTCTGTTCTTATAATAGTAAAAAAAACCCCTCAAATCTCAAATAATTGTATTTGTATAAATATGACCTTACATTCTTAATTTTACAAATTATAATATGAAAATGTGTAATAAACTACAATGGAAGCTAACTTCGGCACACCGAATTGGCAGCTATATAATATAATAGTCCAATCTTGATAAAATTATAACCGATTATAACCGAAATTGTAGATTAATACAAAATGGCCCTATCTAAAAATTTTATGAAAATATGTTCGAAATTGGCAAAGCTGTAATTTTTTTCAACATTTTCCGATTGTTCCTATGGTAGCTATACGATATAGTAGTCCAGTCTTGATAAAATTAAAATTAAAAATTAAAATTCTAGAATAATAAAAATTAGCAATATCTCAAATTATATATTAATATATTGAAAATTCTCAAACTTATTAGTTTTATTATATTATAATTTTTTCCTCATCATTTTCCGATTGTTCCTGGCAGCTATATGATATAGTCGGCCGACCGTTCCGACTTATATAGTAGTGAGAGCATATAGAAGACTTTCGTAGAAACGGACGGACAGACGGACATGGCCAGATCGACTCTGCTGTTGATGCTGATCAAGAATATATATACTTTTTAGGGTCTCCTTCACTGCGTTGCAAACTTCTGATTAAAATTATAATACCCTGCATGGGTATAATAGAATTGGCGATTAATAATTACATTAATAAAAGATAAACTACAAGTAATTCAATTATTTTTAGCTAGATACTTTTATGTGCCGAAATCTAAGTTTTTTAACTTTTATTTAGTACTAACTTATCGACTTTTTTGTGCTATTTCAGGGGCGCAGCGCATGCCACCGATCTCAGCTTGAGCGCGTACGCCCAAATGCATAATAATAATAACAATATTAATAATAACAGCCTCGGCATAGTGGGAGCAGCCGGAAAGGCAACGTCCCTGAAGGTCTCATCGTCCTATAACGAGTCAGCTGCAGTACTGAATCTTTCAAAGTGTTCATCTTTAACTGTCAACGGAGACGATTACTACTGCGATTATTATGTAAAGCCAGAGCTGGATCTCTCGGCGGGTGGCGGGGCCGGCAGCAGCAGCAGTGGCAGTAGCTCTGGTGGCGGAAGCGGCATACCACCCACTTTGCCCCTTCCCGCCCACCAGCATCAGGCGCCCAACGACAGCCGCGTGAGCTCAACACGTAACGAGCACCAACAACATCAGCATAACTATGAGGACATGGATGCTAGCTCACTGCGCAGCGGAGACGAGGACGCCGGCCACGCATCTGACGCGGTGGAGGAACTGGACGCTATAGACGCTGACTTTCCCTATCCGCTCATTCTTGATTCTAACTCGCCGGTGGGCACCAATGCATGCGGCGACGAGGTTGGTCTGCCATGCAAACGTCGTCGCCACGGCGACCACGATGGCCTGGAGGACGGAGATGGTGATGCTATAGTCGATGGGGACGACTACGAAGATCAAATGTTGCAGCAGCACAGACACTTGCGACAACAGCAAAGTTCTGCTGTCGCAGGAGGCCTGGATCTGCCTCCTCCGCAAACTGTACGAGAGGTCCTCAACTCCAAGTTCTGCGGATTCATCTCGGCAAAACTTAACAGCATGGAGGACTCAGAGGCGGACAATCTAATGAACCGTATCCTCCTGTTGCTCGTGCAAATGCAGCAGTGTGAGGGAGCTGCCAAGTAGGCAGCCTATCGAAAAGTGGACCCAATGCTTAGAGTTTAGTTTTAATAGCAAAGAAAAGCTCATCATCGGTGATGCAGCTGCTCAAAGCAAAAACAGTGGAAAGTTGTATACCCTTGCCATATAATATGTAAACCTACTTGCCAATACCAAATCAGTGCCATACCAAAAACAACAAAGAAGCAACTATACTAATGGATAAATCAATAAAAATCCTCTGCTCTCATTTACAACAAAGAACTTACACTTTAAGAAAAGGCAACAAATAGAAATTAGGAAAATTAAAAGATTAAGTATAAACACGAAAAATGTTAATTTCGTTTTAGGTCGATCAACCGAAGATCAGTCATACATAAACGGCAAAACGCCTCATCACATGAAAATATACTCTTACAACGAATACACTTCATATATGCTGATCATCTCGTGGATCTTTTTAGATTTAAGGCTCAAATCAATAGCAATTGTTTTGAATAAAAGGGAAAATATTTTTTGTATTTAGTTTACGTTGTAAAGCAACGTTTAAATTTATTCCATTATGAACATGTATAATATTCGACTTAAAAGGCCATACTTTTTGAAAATAAAAATGTCTAAGTTGAATTCAATTTAAAAAAAATACAAAACTCGTTAGTTTTGAATAATCCTCTAATAAACTGTTTAAAATATAATAAAAATATAAATCATCTGTGCTTATCAAATACACAACTTTTGGGTTCGGATTTCATCGAATTATAGGTAGGATTTAAAAATTATAATCGTTTTATATAGACAAAAAGAGTTTTTTATCAGACTACAAGAAATTATAAAACGGAGTATATATGTATTCTTTATACCATTGCCGGGCATTAAAATTTCAGCGAGAAAGCTGTGAGTGCGACATATCACACTCTATCTAGTGTTAATATTCTTTGCCGTTGAAGTAGGCCCAAAAGTTATTTTGAAAATTAATCCAGTTCCCTGAAAGTTTTATAAAATATCCTAACCTAACCCTGCACTATTGTAAAAATTATAATACATATTAAATAATATTACACATTCACATTTTTCTATAGCAATTCTATGCAAATTATAACTTTACCAATTTTTAAAATATTTGAATAACATTTTAGATACGGTCATTTTGTATTATTCTAAAATTTCGATTTTAATTTTATAAAAATCAGACAACTATATCATAAAGATGTCATAGGTATATATCTAACAATTCATTTAGTTGGTTCGCAACATTTGTCGCTCGCAACATTTTTGGCTCGCATCATTTTTCGTTCGCAGCATTTATCTTATGTCTGTAGCCGAGAAAAGCGAAAAGTTAGAACATTTTTATACCCTTGCAGGGTATTATAATTTTGGTCAGAAGTTTGCAACGCAGTGAAGGAGACATCTCCGACCCTATAAAGTATATATATTCTTGATCAGCATCAACAGCCGAGTCGATCTAGCCATGTCCGTCTGTCTGTCTGTCTGTCCGTCCGTTTCTACGCAAACTAGTCCCTCAGTTTTGAAGCTATCTGGATGAAACTTTGCAGATATGCTCCTATATGCTCTCACTGCTATATATGTCGGAACGAGCCGGATCGGACGACTATATCATATAGCTATATAGGAAAGATCGGTAAATTTTAATGAATAAAATTATAACTTGGACAATTTTTACAATATTTGAATAAAATTTGAGATATGGCCATTTTGCATTATTCTTGAATTTCGATTTTAATTTGATCAAAATCGGACAACTATATCATATAGCTGTCATAGGACCAATCAGAAAATTTTGATGAAAAAATCTAACTAAGCCAATTTTTCACATATTTTCATAAAATTTGAGACATAGACATGTTGTATTATTCCAGAATTTCGGTTTTAATTTTATTTAAATCGGACCACTATATCATATAGCAGCCATAGGAATATATATATAAATTCATTAAATTCGTTCGCAACATTTTTCGCTCGCAACATTTCTCGTTCGCAACATTTTTCTTTCGCAACATTTACCTTATGTCAGCACCCGAGAAAACGAAAAAGTCAGAAGATTTTTCTTCTTCTTCTTACTTACTGCAAGGGTATTTAAACTCCGGCATGCCGAAGTTAGCTTCCTTTCTTGTTTTTCTTTTCCTTCTACTAACTGCAAGGGTATTTAAACTTCGGCATGCCGAAGTTAGCTTCCTTTCTTGTTTAAATTAAAATTTATACTTATAAGAGAAAACAGTAAATAAATTTAATGGTTTAAAAAATACTTGTAGAATTGTTGACTAATTATTAATGAATCGTTTATTAATTGTTGATGTATTTTTGGTCTAAAGTTTTGATGAAAATTTGATTAATTTGTGTTGATGTATGTGTATGATGTGTATGAATGTGTTGATGTATGGGCGGACATGCCCACCCCAATATGTGTTGATGAATTACCGATGAATTGTTAATGACTGCAGGGCACGTTATACGTGCATGTACATATGTTTGTATGTATGTATGTATATGCGAAATTTGAAGTGGCGTGAAAGAAGTTATTTAAATAAAGTTTTGTTTTCGAAGCTTTTGAGATAATAAAGATTGGGTTTGCAGATAATTAGTTAAAGCCACCGTGAAATAAGCGTTGATAAGTATGATTTATAGTTTATTTTAGTAAACAGTAACAAAGAAGACTAACTCACAATCAGAAAAAGAGTATGACATCTGGCACTTATTGATGTAACATTATATTCAAAAGGGTACCAAGAAATGTTTGAAGATCATCTAATAATAGATCAATTGAGAATACTACAAATACAAATACTACAAAAACAAGTAAGAAAGCTACAGTCGTTCGTGAACGACTGTTATATACCCTGTACCAAAATATATCGCCGCTCGAATTAGCTCCCGATTATAAATAAAATCGGTAACCATTGAACACCACGTGGAGGCCAATGCAATTGCAAAGGGGTCAAAAAGAGACCTACGAGTCGACTTGAGTTGATTAAATATTTCTAAAATAAGAGTTATCTAAACATCTCTCTTCCTTTTTACGCTTCTTCTTTGTCATGTCTTTGACAACGATAAACAAAAGTCAGCTGATCGCGACATTTGCCTATTAGAGAAATGTAAACAAACTCGCTCTTTGCAAAACCACCAAAACTTGCGTGTGCAAGAGAAAGAGATAACCCCTCTCTCTTTTTTGCGCACGGGAGTTAGTTTCTTGCGCTCATCAGTTTTGTTGTTGTTTTTTGGGATGCACCTGTTACTAGCTGCCAAATAGATAGCACACTGATAAGTAAATAAGTTTTGTGTTTTTCACCCGATCTTTACCAGATTTTCGGTATTGATATATGTTCTACATATGCATGCCTATGCACAAAAAGAAAAATCTATGGTAATATTTGTGGCTGCGAAACGTTTTTATTGATTTGCGGCGGAGTGGGAGAGAAATTTTTAAATCTGAAACAAACTTGATCTGCGTGCAAAACATTCCGACCTACATACCGAATTTGGTGGCTCTAGCTCTTATAGTTGCTGAGATCTAGGCGTTCATACAGACGGACAGACAGACA
>VNJV01006265.1:0-10363 GCA_008042635.1 Drosophila nikananu
AGTTTTGAAGCAAAAGGCTGACGAACGTGCATCGAAAAAAGCGGCTAAGACGACCAAGGATTTGGCAAAACTCAAAAAGCTTGCCAAGGAATTTTCAACGGCAACGGCAGCCGAAAAACCATCTAAGCGCGATCGGACATCAACGCCAGCCAAAACACCTGCAAAACGTGCCAAACAATCTAAGCCTTCCAAGAAGCAGAAGTCGTCGGACGAGGAACATAAGGACTTTTGAATCATTTGCATTAAGATGTTGACAAAAAAATTGACCGCCTCCAACACCGTTCACTGCAATGAATGTGATCGGCCAGTGCACTTCAAGTGTGCTGACATGCCTACCAGCTATTTCACATGCGCGAATTGTGATTCTGATTCCGAATGATGTCATGCCTAGTATTTTTTTTTGACTTTACAAATGAATAAACTTTCATTTTTTCTTCATTTGATTGCGTTTAACTTGATACTTTCCTAATTTTAGCACATTCTACAAAGGTGTCCACAACCCCCCTTAAAATCTGGAAGTGGCAAAAACGACTATTTTACAAAAACTTAAAACTTTTTCTTTCAGTGATAGATATCACTGTAATTATTCGAAAACTAGTTAGCTAAGGTCTTTAGCTTTCCATTGATATGCATATGTCCGCATAATACGCTCCAGGTAAAAACATATAAGTGATTTAAAAAGTGGTGTCCACAACTGTCACCTTTCCCCTACTGATAAGGTTAAATATATATTATTTAAACTATAACTTAATGATTTCCAGGAAATAGAAAATATAATATATGAAAAAAATATTTGTATACAGAGCGTTAATATTTTTATAAGTTGATTTATTTTTAACAATTTTAAATATAATATATAAGGAAATATAAGTATTTCATATACTTTTTCACTAGTTCAATAAAAAGAAGTTTCAAACTTGTCACACTTTAAATAACAAAATAAATAAATACAAATAAATAAGTATATTTTACTTTCATAGGAATTTATTGTACACAAACACTGACTTTCTTACTCCGTCCTTAAAAATTAAATTTTCTTTAATTAATTTAAATTTTGTTGATATTTTCCTACTTAATTACCTACTCTTGATTATAAAATATTATTATTCTTTTCAGTGCACACAAGCACGTCTGTTACTTATAAACAAAATCAGAACCACAGACACACACATTTGCAACAACTTTTGCGTGGCAAAGTTAATTCGACCACAAACACGTTCATTTACCTTTTGCGGATAGACACATGCCATTGAACGATTTAAATTTCAGCCTGGAAAATCCCCCCTGGAATTTGGGAAAGTTTGGTTAAACTAGCAAAACTTTTAGCTATAGTTTATATCATGTTTTAAGAGGGGCAACACTTTTTGGGAAGTTTAGATAAATCTTGAGTGGGTTTAGAAGTCCATACATTGAAATTAAAAATCTAAACTAAGCTTAAACCTTTCCGTAAATTAATAAAAATACATTTTAAAACAAGAAGAGTTTAGGTAATTTTATGAAATATATAAAAATTAGACTTACATTTCAAAATAAATTGAAATTTCGAACAGATTCTCCGATTGCAAATGCAAATCAAATCTTAAGATCAAGAACGGGATAGGCCGCTGTCTCTGTTGGTGCTACTCAGATCAAGTTATGACACATTCCTTTATATTCAAACTGCCATGAATTAATTGAAAAAGTGCGCAATTCGCCGCTAATCAATCCGACTTCTCTGAGCTATAAAAGCGACCTGTTCGCACCGATCAGCAAATTAGTCGCTCAATTCAATCGCAATATGAAGCTGCTTTCGGTTGCCTTTCTTCTTGGCCTTCTGGCTCTGGCCAGCGGTAAGTGTGATATTTGAAAATATGTTGTATGTACCATCGATACTAAGTGAATCCCTGTTTTATGCCCAGCAACTCCTTTGAAGCCCGGCAATGTGATCATCAACGGCGATTGCAGGGTTTGCAATGTGCGAGGCGATTAACAATTTTATTAAAATAATTGACTGTGGATGCTGATGAAATAAAATGAGTTATTTGAATCATTGAATTTGTTGACAAGTTTTTTATTCAATGGATGGGTCTTGGTCTTAATAGAAAATTCATCTAAAAGAAGAGTATTAAGAGTTTTACATATTTATTTCAGTTTTCTGGTAAGCTAACTGCCTTTTTTGAGTTTGAAATAAAGCACTTTAATAAATCCTTTTTGAAATATTTAAAACAAGTTTAATAAAAGCCAAATATTTTTAAAAGGCATCTTTATATACAATTTATTTTGAATATAAGCGCTTAACCGCCATGGACATTGCAGTTTCGGCAATCTCCGTTTATTACAACGTTCCCAGGTACCAGCGGATTGGCTATATTAATTGTATAAAATTATTATAAATTAATTGTATCGAATTCAGTGGAAAATTAACCCTTTTACTCACCACTGGCCAGGGCCAAAAAGCCTAAGGCAAATATCAAGGAAATCCACTTCATGGCGATGCTTTGAATGCAACTAATTGCAATCCCTTTCATTTAATTTCTTTTATAGGCTCTTTGCAAGTGCAGGCGAAATTCAGGAATTTCCCTAAATATATAATATGGATTGATAATTGCATTTTTAACAAGGTCAAATTTAAACTGGAAACGCCCGAGAAACAAAATATTCCCATTGATAAGACAATGTACTACATTTATATGCAACAATGATAATGGCTTCTGATTAAATTTATACACTTAATATAATTTTACAAAATATGTATATATGGCAGATGGGGATTCTCCCAGCGCAATACTTTCCGTTTCGAGATAAAGTTAGTTAATTTGAAAATTAAAAGGAAGTAATTATGTATTTATATATAAAGCTAATTTGAGAAATATACTAACATATAAATAATACATAATTTTTAATTGATGACCACAATAAAAAAATTGTTAGTTTAAATTAAATTCATGACCAGAATAAACTAAATTTTATTTTAAATTATATTCATGATTAGGTTTTAGTAACTTACTTTTATTCAATGTATTTAAAATATATGTTAAAATCAGAAAGAGTTATAAATTCCATAAATTATTGTTTAATTATTATTTATGAATTAAAAGAGGACACAGATCTCTCTATAGGAATTATAACTCTAATACATACTTTTAAATATTAAATATTAATTTCCTTTTAATTTGTACTGCTGAATTTAGCAATTAAGAAATACTTAACAATGAGCAAATATACGCTCAAATAATAATAGAGTCTAAAAAAGTTGCTAGCTAGAACTCTAATTTAAGTTAATTAAATTAAATTTCCCAATAATTCCATAACAAGTTAATTAATAGTTAAATTTATTTAAGTATTTAATGTCAAAAAACTATACCTAAAGAAAGGTAAGTAAATTAAACCACTTTTTAAGAACTCAACTAGATTTAAACATTACGCTTCTTTATTTTTCGTATTTATTATTAAATATTAACTAAACTAAGCAAATGATATAAAACTCCAAAAGCCATTGCTCCGGTTGTTAGGGTATACGACATGGAACCCGATTTCTTGCCAGGACCCATTATTATGTTCTTGTCATCATCAGGCTTGTTGCAGTCGATGCACTCTCCATTAATGTACACCTTTCCCGGGGTGGCTGAAATTAAAATATCCGAAAATATACACATTATACATAATAATAATAATAACACCTAAAAAATATACAATTTCAATTACCGTTAACCACAGACAGCAAACAAAAGAGCAGCAGCACAGCCGAGGCGATTTGTAGAGGTTTCATGGTTTGACTTGGGACTTGCGATTAAATCTGAAAGCAAATGCGAGATTGCTCTGCTTTTTATATGGAATAAGTATATAGTATATAGGAACATCAGAATGTTTTTACAGTATTCTCTTTAAGAGATGAACTATGTTAAAGGGAAACATTTGTGGGGTTTTTTTTTACTACTGTGGGGAGAGGAAATAAAATATATATTTCAAAAACTAATCCACTTGTAATAATAATATTACTAATTTATTGTGTTTATGGTTTTAAAATTGAATTGTTAAATTAATTTATTATGTTTTTTAGTTTTAAGCCCGAATTGTTGGAATAATAAAGACCTAAGGCAGACTATCTATATTCTAAAAACTATGTTGTTAACTAAATTTGTATATTTCCTCAGCTTTGCAGTGCAAATAAAATGCCTTAATAATTTTCCAAGTAAATAAATACATAGAGAATTGGTTTGATTTAAGAATTTATTTCTTAGTTGATTTATAACAATTAAGAAACAATTGTATGAAAGAAAAAATCCAAGCATTTTTAGTTTTATATTATTTATATTATTAATTTGTTGAATGATTGATTAAACTTCTTTAGTCTTTAAAAATATACACTTTTTTCGGAATGTTTAGTCATTAATGAATGTCAAAGCTTCCTAAAATCTAAATTATTATTTAAAATTAATAAATCTATCTAAATAATTCAGCAATTTTGCTGCTGCGCAATAAATTTGTAAAGAACTTATGAAAATCTGCATAATGTAGTTGTTTTCCCAAGGTACCCAAGTTAAACATAGTTATACATATTACTTTTGATGTTTTTTTTGTTTATTAAGGTTTCATTAAATTTTTCTTTGTGTTTACTTAAGTATATGTGACAAACTATTTTATGGCGGTGTGCATTTTCTAAATTGACCGATAGCTGGATTGTATTCCTTCTCCATTTCAGTGACTCTAAGCTCGCACATTGCAGACGCGGCAGTCGCCGTTGATGATGACATTGCCGGGATTCAGGGGAGTGGCTGTAGTAGAAAATAAATAAATTCATTAAATAAATTATATAAATTTATATAGATTTAGTTTACTAACCGCTGGCGAGGGCAACCAGACCCAGGACGAAGGCGAGCGACAGGAATTTCATGTTGAAATAGTTTTGTGTTTGATTTTTGAGGTGCTCGGCGAGTGAACTCTGTTGGATTGGCAGCTGAAAACTGATGCCGAAAGCCGAGAACTGCAGTGCTTTTATAGCCCTATGGCTTCATAGACCAAGCTGCGTCTTATCAAGCTGCCTCTGGGAAAAAGTCTGTCCGAGATTGGGATTCGCCCAGAGGCAGCCTCCAGACCAGAAATTCCCCGAGTGCAGTGCTACCTTCTCAATGAAAACTGAGCGTAAACAACTGTCGGCTGATAGGCGGAGGGAAATCTGTTCCGGAGCGAGATTCGATTCACGTGCAGCTAAGAGATTCGAAACCTGATTTAAGCCGTCCCGAGACTGGCGCCCCTAAGCCGTGATTCTAAGTATTGCGACTCGTTCTGCAGGCAAAGCACTTGCTTACGTTTACACCTTTGATTCCTGGGAATCAATTACGCAAAGTAAACGTGTAAATTAAGAACAAAATGAATTAGCAAGTACGGTCACAAATCGAAATGTAATGCAAATGTCATTTGGTTTCGACAGCGAGATATCCGATAGGAAAAGATCTTGGTAATGCAATATTTAAAGATAAATAAGGCTTATTGCAATGCTATTCCAAAGTCGCTATTTGTAGAGGAAATATTCTATCACTTAAGACTATTTATTAGATATTAAAATATATTTACTACCTACCAGAATTTAAAGATTTAAACCTATGGATTTTATAATCTATTTTTATGATCGTCTTTTGATATTAAGAAGAATAGTCTAAGATTCTTTTTTTCACTTTCATATACAACACATTTGTACCCCAACACATGGCTACTAGATATAATTAATTAATTATTTTATTTTGGATACTGTATACCTAATTATAAATAAGGTTACATAATAAATAACAGCCATAGCTGGTGTGGCTTTCAGCTGACTAAATATAATTAATTCACTTGCGTATATTTTCTATTTATATTTATAGGTTTTTTGCATAATCCTCATGCACTAAACTTAATAATTATTTTTTCGGTATTATAACATATTCCGAATAAAATCGTGAAAAAATATTAGAACAACATAAGAGTGTCATAAGAATTATTTTTTAAATACACTCACTTCTAAAAGTAAAACCATAAAACACTTATTAGAAACTTATTTTAATTTGATATACAATTTTTAATTTTTATTTAATTTGTTAATTAAAAAGGTTAACTACAAGTTTAGATACTTAGTACAGTGATAGATAGATTTTGTAGAAGGAATATTTATTTATAAATATATTTAACCAAATCTTCTGTTAGGGTTTTAATAAAAATGTTTTTTTTATGGATTTTCCCAAGAGCAAACATATTTATTTGTCTTAATGTACTTAAGTAAAAATGTAGAAGAAATGTAACAAAATTTCTTAAGCGTAAAATATAATTTAATTATCAGTGACTAAAAAATACTACACTTATTAATTATCAAGTGTACCAAAGCTTTACAAAAATACCAACAGGGCGAATACGTAATATTCAATAAAAACAGAAGGGATGCATGTATATAACGCATCCGCACTGTTGTCTTTGTTCAAAAGCCCTTTGACTCCCAGTAATAAATAGTTTTACCCATTATTATATATATATATATATATATATATATATATATATATATGTTTAAATACTAACAGGGTGATGAACTCTATATACTACACACATTTTAAATAGTGTAGATTCTATTACGCAAACATAAAGAGCCTTTAGATTGCAGAATCTTGACAGCGAAATTAATTAACTAACCATTTTTTTAGTCAATAATATTTTATTTATAATAGATATTCCCCTTTAAATAGTATTTTTTAAAATATATGATTGTCCTTCTTCGAATTGGTATAGAATTTACGCCAGGGATCTTCTTTGTCAGTTTGTAAATTGTTAAAGACTTTGCTGGAATTGTAATAAAAGTAAACTCATTGGTTTAAGTTGTAGGTTTCATTTAATTTGTTGTATTCTTGGCATGGTTTCTAAATTCTATGTTTCACTTTAGTACAGATTTGTAGCATAAATAGTGTGTCTTGGGTGTGTGAGGTAAGCTATGGCCATGTATCGATCGTCCAGATCGGCGAGAACTTCCCTCTACTTGCCGCCGTGCACATTGCAGTACTTGCAGTCGCCGTTGATGATCACATTTCCGGGATCGGGAGACAGGGGAACAGCTGAGGAAAAAAATAAGAAATAAAAATAGAATTAATAAGATAGTTCTTCCAGGCAGAGGAGAGCCTTCAACTTACCATTGGCCAGGGCCAGCAGACCGAGCACAAAGACGGTGACGACGGAGAAGAATTTCATATTGAGTCTGGGATTTCTTCCGGCTTGGATGCTAAATGGATGCTCTGAGCAATTGATTGGCTTGAACTGATGCTCTCGGTCCGTAGCACTTGATCTTATATAGCAGGCCACTGGGATCGGAACAGATCGGATCGGATCGCCGGCGACTCAAGTGCAATGGGCAGTCGGAGGCTTCTGATAACCCCCGACGTGTTTGGGAAAACACAGAATGTGTTAGCACTCTCTGTGCTATAAACATCGTATGGTAGTATACGTTTTCTTTCTTTTTGCGTATTTAAATCTGGAAATTCCAGTCTAGTGTTTACGCCGAAGTCCATATGTCTGTTATGCCAAATGGCAGGTAGAAGCAAATATTATTAAATCTCAATTCATGTGAAATAGGGTTCCAGTCTGGGCTTGGACAGTGGATGGTAATGTAGAGAATTTCACGATAAAATTGTTAACAAATATATTTTATGGTATTTTGTTTGTATTTACTTTTATTTAATTGTATATCATTTACATAAATACTTGCAGCCAGCGCTAATTAAATCAAACAACGAGCTGTGGTAAGCCAATAACAATGTATTTATTTCGTATGCATATATTTTTTGGCATTATAAAAAGTGTATGGAGTAATTAAAACCCGTTAAATTAGGTTAAATGTTAATTAGGAAGTGAACACGTGTTAGTTGTTATAAATTAACAGGTAGTCCATATATAATTCATTCAACACTTGTGTATTAGGTTATGAACTCAGAGGCTTTATCAAGCAATTCTTAGAAAGCTGTCTATAGTCACTGTCACTATCTATTTATTCTATGAAAGAAAAGCTATTTTGAATTATTTGAACTTTGTTGATTAAAGGAGACGTGTAAACTTTGTATTTATATACTTTTGGGGAAGTATGTTCATCTTTACTAACAATATTCAGAATTAATCTTGAATCGACAAATCAAAAATATCGTATTGCTATTTAAATAGTAATTTAAAATACCTTTCAAATAGTATTTTTAAATACCTTTTTAAATATAATATAAATATCGATATATATCGAAATTTAAAGTATTGACGTTATCGAAAAACTTTCAAAAGTCTTATTTAATAAATTTGCCAATGTTACCATTATATTTAAAACGTTTTTTAGACTTAAATTTATAGATACCATAGGTTTTTATTTATAATAATAGTTAAAAGAAGGTCTAGGAAATATTTCCTGCACTTTATCGATTTAACGCAACGTTTTAATATCGTTGTCTAAGTACAGTATCAGCTAAAGATCAATCTTTTGTTTATACTTTATCAATACATAGTATGTATGAATATATTTATTTGTCAAGTTGTTATGGTAGTACATAGTCGTGGCGCTCTTACATTTGTAATTGAAAATGGGAAATTATCAGGTCTATCAGGACATACGCTCAGCTACCTCCTTGATTGCTAAATCACATATGTATCAGTAATCTCTCAAGCCTTATCTCACTGCAAATTAACAGTCAATAGTTCAGCTTTGTCTTACAATAATATATGTTCAACTTAAAGATTTTTCCAGCTTTGAGAGGGCGTACATATATTTATACAAAAAGCGCACAGCTTGGTATTTTTATATACAGTATGTACATTTATATACTACATTTACAGATTTGAGATCAAAGCCCAAGATTAAAATCCAGCTATAAAAGAAGGTGCCTGATCCGACAGCCGGTGATCCAGCCAGTTGGGGAGCCGCAATAATGAAGTGTCTGACGTTATTGGCGCTTTTGGTCTTGGCCACTTTGGCCTACGTGCAAGGTCAGTGGGAAATATATACAATATTATTACAATATTATATTATCAAATAATTATTAAACAATGGTCCCGCCCACAGCCGGCAAGGTGAGCATTAAGGGCGAGTGTGTCAACTGCAACGGACATCCCACCACCACCACCACCACACGCAAGCCCTCCTCTCCTGCCCGAGGTCAAGGCCGCAAGACAACGGCCAAGCCCAGGTCAAAGACTCCTCCAGCTCACAAAGATTCGGATTCGGATGAGGATGATGATCTATCCGGATGGTCACTGCATCAGACCGCTGGCGGAGCTCAGCACATATCGCGGCACAAGCGTCAGTGGGGTCGTGGGTGGGGCGGAAGCGACCAATATATCGGTGGCTGGACGGGAAATGGTCCCGTTACCACCATCGATTCCCGAGGAACTCCCGATACATTCGTCCGCAACAGCGACTGTGTCGGCTGCAACATTCGGGGTTAAGGTTGAGGTTGACACTCGACAAAATAACATGAAAAAGTTGTAAGAAATAAACTTAGAATTTTTAAAAGTAAATATATAAATACTGACGTCTTTTATTTGTTAATGTTGGATCAAATTTTAATTTATCATTCTTACAAAAACAAAATATTTCTTAAAAGCTGAACTTGGGTTGGAAGAAAATGTTAAAAGATACTATTTCGATATATAACACATAGGCCGATATACAATTCGATAAGTTAGCATGGCAATAAATCGATATTTAGTTTGATATATCGCAGAGGAAAAAGAAAAGCCTAATTTAAGGTATTATTGCTAGTAAGAAATATATAAACCTACTAAAAACAAAAATGAGATAAAAAGAGGCAAATCGATAAAAATTTAATAGCACAAGTTGTTCGATATTAACAATAATATCGATATTTTATATAAAAATTATTTTTCAAAATGTCGATTTTTGAAATTTTGAGTTACTATTTACTAAGACAACGGTTTTTTGGTTAATATATTATCAGACTTTTCTTTTCGAAAAATTGTCCTGTTTAAATTTTTAATATATTTTATTTAATATATTAATTTTATCTCTTAATACTATTTAATATCTTAAATTAATCCTAAATAAGGTGAGAAACAATTAAACTGTTGGTTGTTAAAAATATAAAATAAAAAATAGTTTTAAAAATAACCCATCTTTGTAAACAATTTCTCAAAATGTGCTCTGTTTTTATTTGTTAAGAACAATTTGTTTGCCTTGCATTAATACAATACAACGATCCACTTCGATTTCAGCTGAAATAATCAGCTAGCTTCGTCTGTGGAAAACCCCTTTGCACAGAATTATCTGCCAATTGAACTGGTTTCCCGGGCGATTCCCCACTTCGCCACTTGACTGGGCGTCGCGACTTGCAATCTGGTTTCTAAAACAAAGCAAACGAAATCGCTTAAAAGC
>VNJV01006279.1:0-10891 GCA_008042635.1 Drosophila nikananu
AAAGAGATGCTTTAGGTGCTTCGGGACTGGACACGTGCAAAAGGACTGCAACGGACCGGATAGGAGGGACCTCTGCATCAGATGTGGCGAAAGTGGTCATAAAATGAAGACTTGCACAAAGACTCCGAGATGTTGTATCTGCACATCAGGGAACAAGAGCGACGTTGGACACCTCCCCGGGTCAGCGAACTGCCCTAGCGTAGCCAGAAAAGAAAAGCCATGAAGATTCTTCAAGCAAATATGCATAGAAGCAGAACGGCAAATGACCTGCTGCACAAAATGTGGTGCTGGAGCGAACAATACAGGAGACGAGAGGAAGGCTTTTGGCTAGAAGACGATACAAAAACGGCGGCGATATGGATCCCCGACCCCACCACGGTTCCACACAGAAACGACAAGACAGGAAGATGCCATGTACTAACACAGATTAGAAACTGGACGATATTCAGCTGCTATTTGACCCCAAGTGACGATATTCAGACTTTCCAGACGAAACTTGACTGTATTAAAGACAACGCAAGGCAAATAAGAGGTGACATTATAATAGCAAGAGATTTTAACTCCAAAGCACAAGAATGGGGAATGTCGTTAACAGACTCTCGAGGCCGTAGAGTTCTCAACATGGCGGCAAGTCTAGGAATACTAACTGCGAATTTAGGGGCAACAGCAACATTCAATCGACTAGGCAACCAGGGCACAATCCCTGACATAACGCTAGTGTCAGAAAACGACGCACACAAAATCACAGACTGGAAAGTCATGGACACCTACAACGGAAGTGACCATAACTATATAACGTTTAACATAACAGAAAACTCAGTGACTACCGTAGCACCGAAAAGAAAAGGGTGGAATGTCAATCGTCTGGACAAAGCACGACTGATACAAGAGATCGACGCAAGACAAAACCGGCAGCGCGGCGGAGATATAGTTGACCACAACATGGCAACGATAAGACAGGCCTGCAACGCTGCAATGCCAAAAATGGGCAACCCCCGCAGACAAGGACAAGAAGTGTATTGGTGGACAGAGGAGATAAAAGCTCTTAGAGAGCATTAAAAACAGACGCCGCCTCACCAGAGCTAGACGGAGAGGAGAGTTTGCTGAACAAGAAAGCCAATTTAAGAAATCCAAAAAGGACTTAAATACTGCCATCAGGAAGAGCAAAACGGAGAAATGGAAGCAAGAAGTACACCACCGGAACTGGAGGAGGGACAAATGGACCACATAGTCAAAGCACTATTCCCCGATCACCCAAACAGCTTCTCGAGAACAACCTCACCAACCGCAGAAGAACAAATCGAGATATTCACAGTGGACAAACTACAGAGAGCGGCAAAAACCCTAAAAAGGAGAAAAGCCCCAGGGCCCGACAACATTCCAGCAGAGGTCCTAAGAGTAATTGCGGAGAGCAGACCCCAAATCCTACTGGATATGTACAATGAGTGCATTACCAGCGGGAAATTTCCAGACATGCTGATAAGTAAGGGAAAGGGAGACCCCTTAACTCCATCAGCTTATCGACCACTGTGCATGCTAAACACAACCGGGAAGCTACTAGAGAAAATGATCAAGCCGCGACTGGCAGCAGCGATCGAAAGAGCGGGTGGTCTTTCCCCAAGGCAGTATGGCTTTAGACCAGGCAGGTCAACCATTGAGGCAATAAGCGAGGTCGTTAGCCAAGCGCTCACCAGCCATCAAGGCAACCATTTCTCTAGACGGGTAGTACTACTAGCAACTCTTGACGTGAAAAACGCATTCAACAGCGTTAAATGGGGAAATATAATTGACGCATTGAAAAGACGATTCAAAATCTCTGGATACCTTATGCGGATAATACAAAACTATCTTGACAACAGACGGCTGCTGTATCAAACAAATGCAGGACAGAAATGTATAGAGATAACTTCAGGGGCAGCGCAAGGATCGATACTTGGACCGGAGTTATGGAACATCAGCTACGACGAAATCTTACACCTAGAAATGCCTGACGACACGTTTATCGTCGGATACGCAGACGACATTGTCGCAGTCATTACAGCACGAAATACCGAGTACGCACAGCGCAAGTTGACACAAGTAATGATGCGGGTCAAAAGGTGGCTGAATTCACACGATCTACAACTAGCGGACGAAAAAACCGAACATCCAGAAAAAGGATACCACTAGAAATAGATATGACAGTTGGGGAAAACATAATAAGGACGCGGAAGGTCATAAAGTACCTAGAAGTTAGACTGGACTCAAAACTGGCATTCAGCGCACACATTCAAGAGACTAGGAAACGGGCGACCGAGACGACGAAGTCGCTTAGCAGACTCATGGCAAACGTTGGCGGCCCTTTACAATCAAGGCGGAAACTATTGATGGAGGTGAGCAACGCGATCATGCTGTACGGATGTGAGGTCTGGGCAGGAACCCTTGAGACTGCCATCAGGTCAAACCCCTTGCTGGGGGTGCAGAGAACCATGGCTCTACGAATCGCGAGCGCGTATCGAACGGTATCCGGTCCGGCTGCATCGGTAATTGCAGGCGTGATACCAATTGACTTAGTAGCAAAAGCTAGAAAACGGATCTATGAGACGAGACAGGCTGGAGAGACGACGAGAGCGTTAATCGAAAGAAGCAAAGAAGAAACCCTCCAACAATGGCAGGAAAGATGGGCAGCTGAAGAAAGAGGAAGATGGACTGTGTAACGGCGCCTGAAGCATTTTTTTTGACCCATATATATATTTTGGCCTAAAAGTATGCACTTCAATTAAATATGTAAATAGTGCGTTGCCAATTATTGCACCCCGGCTGCAACTGCATCGGAACAACCGATAGTGCAGCTGTAACAGAGTTGCAGTCTAAAAAGCTTTGCTTTGGAACCACGGCCAACTTCACCGGCCTGAGTCCAAATTCCGGTCTCGTTCTTTTAATGGAAAATTCCGAAGCGACCACACGCGTTATAATCGAGTGCGGGTTCAACATAACTGAACATAACCAAAGTCTGCGACTTAGTGCTTCTTTCCCACGAGGGAATATTTTCTCAATTCTTATTAAGTTGGCGGAAGGCAAGGTAAGCCACCAAAATGCCCATAGTTTCTGTCGTGATTTTGACAAAATCTTTGTTTCGCGACCATGTGAAATAGGGAGTGTCCAGAGGAGCACCCCTTTCTGAAGCAGCGAACAAGACGGCGGAGCGCCCCCTCGGCCATTGGCATACGAGGAATTAACGGAGTGCGTGTACCAGCAGCCGCAGCGCAGGCGCCGCTCGGCGATTGTGATTTTTCTTGAGCGTCCAGCGGAGCACCCCCTCTCGGGGCAGCGGACTCCGCACCGGCATCATCGCCTAGGAAGGCGCATCTTTAGCACCAGCCGCATCATCGCCTAGAAAGGCGGCGGCCAAGGAGACCGCGTCAAGCCTCCGTCCAGCGGAGCACCTCCGTCTAGAGGGCACCTCCGTCCAGCGGAGCACCGAGGGAATTTAACCTCAAAAGTGTAGCAGCCTTAGCCAGAACATTAAATGAATAAATAGTGTGGATGTAGTCCCCTAGTGTTCTCAGTGCAGTCGGCCATGGCCGGGAAGGTGGCCAAAAGGCGGATTTAGGTCCCTTACTCGTGTCCGAACCCAGTCCGTTAAAAGGTTTAGGGTGAAAATTGCGGTCAATGCCGACTTGGAAAATGTTGGCTTTTCGGCCCAATACAGTGATCCCTCGATAAGAGAACCGAATATTTATTGGAAGTGAACCACACATTATTTTATAATCGGTCACGAGTTCCCTAATTTTTGGCGAGTGCCATGCGGTCAACGTTTGTTTACGTTACCTACACTGAGAGAAAGAATTTTGATATTAATTCATTTAAATTAAAATTTAATTATTATTAACTAGAAAAGAGCAGAATTATTGAAATGAAATGAAGAAATTCCATTCCGTAGATAATTTTAAATAAATGAATAATTAAGCAGTCTTGAACTAATACGGTTTTGAGGTTAAAAGAAATTTTAAAAGATTTAGCTGGGTACAAGTTGTGAACACTATTTGTTTAAATTAACCCATGGCGATCTTAAGTCGCATTCTTTTACAGCCATCGCTCGGGAGATCGATCTTTCGTCGCTGGAAAATTTGCTTCACTGTGAGTTACAACCAACACATTGGCCCTTATTTTGCCAAACTTTTAATTTGAATAAAAGTCGCTACACAACTCCTATAATTGCCAAATAAACGCTAACAAATGAATAATTAAAATCATTATGAATTTACTTAAAACTATATACTTAAAATCGAAACCAACAAAACCGACTTATCTTCGTTAAAAGAATAAATATTTTCGAATATAAAACTTAAACTAAATCTAGTAGGAAGACAAAATACCCGATGAACACTGAAAGAAAAGAAATTAGGAAATTTATTCATGCTAAATAAAAATTTAAAGATATTAATTAAAACTATTAAATAACCTAAGAAACCCACAATGAAATAATACTTATACGATATCTTAATAGTATTCTTTATTTAGCCTACCTTATCTAATTAATTATTATATTCTGTCTTTTACGTCATATTTTGTTCATTATTATGGATCTATATCCTACTCTTAGGCACTGCCTAATTAAACCCCTTTTGTAGTAGGCAGGAAACTATTATGCTGTTAGACTTAATTTATCTTATTAAAATGTATTATATTATGAACTCAGCGGATGATTCTGCAGTCGTAAAGGGTATCAGAAGGGATCACTCGAGCAAGACTCGAAGATTGTGATCATAGGTTGGGCGGGTCTCCGATGACGTAACAACACCTACGTCTCATCACCCAATTTCTCTGCTCTTCTTTTCTTCTTTTCTAACCTCATTCAACTGTCTCTCTTGGAATTTGTTTACGTTTCTCTACCCGATTTCCGATATCTTTTCGTATGCCGTCGCAGCACGCTCAATTCTTGATTAATAAATAATAGGCCAATGCCAGATCAGACGGAGCAAGACCACCACCCCCAAAGCCGACGAGCTAGAGCCGGACCCTATAGCGTGCCCCCGCGAAGTCAGATCTTGGTTAACTCTGTGCTTTAAAACGTTGCACGTTACAACTGCTAGACTGATACCCAACCTGGTAGCATGGACTACAAGAAAACACGGAGAGGTGGATTATTACACTACACAGATGCTGACAGGACATGGTTACTTTGGTACTTTCCTACAATCGATAGGAAAAAGAGATGACGGAAGATGCATATATGGTGATGCGGAGAAGGACAACGTAGAGCACACTAATTTCCAGTGCAAAAAGTTTGGACCGGCGAGAAGATGCCTGGAGGAACTTGTTGGAGCAATAACCCCCGAAAATATTGTTCCAAAAATGATAGACAGCGAAACAGCCTGGAAACACATCGCAAGATTTGTAGAGACCATTCTCAGAGCTAAAAAGCCTGATTTGGATGAAACAGCTGGGTAATCTGGACGCAGAAAGAAGATGAGAGCGCGTAGCGCTTAACTGGCACCACCTCGAAGTAATGGCGAAAGCTTTTCCGGGGTGGAAATAAGGCCAAAGGCAAGGGGGGGGTTTAGTGGGTGCAAGCCCCACATACCTTTTTTGCGACGGCAAAGGGAGATGCGTTAGGCATTCCCCCTCCTCAACCCAAAAAAAAAAAAAAAAAAAAAACTTTCTGAAAAGGTCAACCGCGGCAAAAACCACAAAATATGTTCTAAAATAAATATTTTTAACATAGTAACATTAGAAAATATTCCAATGGATAAAATTTGAAACCCTTTATCATATTCTAAAACAAATTTTAAAATATTCGAATGCAAACTCGCGTAAATGTCCATTTTTCATAATTTTAATGAAAAACACCATAAAAAAGATCATGTTATGTTTTGACAAAAATCTCCAAAGCAGAGGAACTAAGCTTAGACTTTTGCTTTCTATCATCACTGGGAGATTTCAAAGAGTCAAAAGATACCACTTTTATACTTCTCTGATTTACCTAAATAGTAAACAACATAACGAAAAGTACGATGGAATTTTCTGTCGCGTGCGACATGTCGCACTTTTCAAAAAAGTGACTGCTATCTGAATCGCGTGCGAATACCTCAAATTTGTGATTATCTCGAAAACGAACCTCTGTCCAAAATCGATATTGGCACCATATATAGTGCTAATCAAGAGCTTTAAGTTTCATATTTTGTAAAAATTACATAAATTCTTGGTACATGTTTTTTGCAAGTTTAAATGTGTACGAGAGAGTTACCCATGTATGTTTTTATTAAAAATTTGATTGAAATATAACAATAAATACAAACAAACAGAATATTAATTTATCGCTCATATAATATAACATCTTTAAAATATCGATTTATATTTACCTCAAGCATCAAATATCGATATATGTACTTTGTATGGATATTTGCTGCCAAGTTGGCAGTGCCTACCTTAATTTAAAGGTTAGTTTTAAAAATGTGGATACTATATACATACATAAGTATATGAAAAAAATACATTTTTTATATCATAAAGATTAAGTTACTGATCATGTATAATAATATTTTGGAAATAAAATGTGTTTCATTTGAAAAAACTAATAATGCAAGATTCCAAGACTTCATCTTTGTTGAGTAGAAATTTTTCCATTGCCTTTCAGTACTTTAATATAATTCCTAAGAATAAACTAGAAGTACTACCTTCCCTAATCTACTTTCCCATATATTAAGTAATTCGATTAGGTCTAACTAATACTTCCTGATATCACACTTCTTCCGAATTGGTTTGTTTATGACTTCGCACCTGAGTCATTTCTGAGAACTCAATCAAGATGGATCGAAACCATGACTGACAGCTAAGAGTTATCAGAAGAGCTCAAGTGGGGGATTTTTCGGAAAGAGTCTAGAAAAGATTGGAGGCTCTCCTCTAAAATAAGACGACTGCCTTGCATGTGAACAAAAAACAAGACATAAAAAGGGGTATTATCTTAAGCTGAAGCGCACCTTGCACCCTTTTATTTGTTCATAAATGCGTTGACTATATACGATATCTGAGTGATAAAATTTACTGGCTAATTTGATCATTTGGCCATAGTCTATAAATATTTGCCATTTTCGGTGGCTACTTTTGTTCGTTGTGGCTTTTGCACCCCCTCGGGTGACATTTAGCAGGCAGTCCCCGCCTCCGTCATCATCTCTGCAATCCAGTCGGCGTAGTAAGCCACCGATGCGAAGACATCGGGATAGCCGATGGCACAGGCCTCGCCCCAGTTGACGACACCGACGAGGGTCTGGTTCTCGTCCACCAGCGGGCCACCGGAGTCGCCGTGGCAGGATCCCTGTCCCTCCTGGGTGAAGGTGCACACATGGCCCTCGCTCAGCCAGTTGGCGTTGCGCACGCGGGACTCGCAGTTCGAGTGCTCGATGTACTTCAGTTCGATCTTCTGCAGCTGGGTGGCATAGCGACCCCAGGTCTTAGTGCTGCCCCACCCGGTGAGGGTGAGCGTGTCGCCGGCCTTGGGCAGGCTACCCTTGGGGGCCAACTTAATGGGCTGGGTCAGGGCATCGTAGACAATCGGCTTGGCGGTGTGAATCAGAGCAATGTCGTTGTGATACGCCGGCTTGTCGTGGCCACAGTGGATCTTGGCACCATCCACCAGGTACTCCGCTCCCGGCTTGGTGTAATCCAGAGTTCCGGTTACGATCTTCAGATACTGTGTGGGCCACTCCAGGCAGTGGGCGGCGGTGAGGATCATCTGGGGGGCGATGATGGTGCCGCCGCACACATGCTCGCCAAAGGTGCTCATGATGGACACCTGGTAGGGGGCAAAGCCAGTGGTGGCGTTGGTACCCCCAATAACCCGGGTCTCTGGCTTCACATAGCCCAGGTGGTGGTTCAGCTGGGGGATGCGCTTCACGGGCAGTCGACGCGCCGAACACTGCGACGACAGGACGATCACCAGGACACAGGTCAGTAAGAGCCACTTCATGTTGAGTTTGACTTGAATTTGATGCGTTGATATAGGTTGATATTGGAATTTTTCTCAGTGCTGTGTTGTCTCCAACTTCCGTAAGCGGTTTGTCCACTTTTCGGGTCTGGAATTGCTTTTATAGTCGAGGTTCGAGTTCTATGCGAATTTCCCTTATCACGCCTAGAGTTTCGTGTTTCTTTTGAATGCGGTGCTAGCGCTGGCGATAAGCGGGCAAGTTCGAGGGAAGCTACGATAATGATAATGACAATTACCATAGCCACTACGCCTGGCCCAACTGCTGATAAAGGGGAATTCTACGAGCCATTTGGACTGTGAATGATGATAGACAACTGGCCAGCACACGACTCTCGCACATTACTCATACGCAGTGTTGGCGGACTTTGCTCAAAGCAGGAGATCTTCAGACGTCGCCGGTCGATAGGGCAGCAATCGGAATGGAAGTTTACTTGAAACTCAACCGAATTAGTTGGCAAAGCCTCCAATTCTGGGAGATATGGAAGAAGGCATACCCTTGGAGCATTCCAATTGCGTATTTGCTTTTGTGGGAAACGTATGGTAAACAAAATGTTTTTGATAAAAAACAAGGAAGTGTTTGCCACAAATATTTATATGAATAGAGCGATAAAGCGGAGTCGCATTTATAGCGTAGAGCTTCTGCTGCTCAGATATTTGTTAAATAAAAATAAGACTACCTCTAACCCAGGGTATTATTTTGGAACCCAGCAAAAAAAACCCACATTCACTTGCTTTTTATAATGGCAATTTATAACCATTTTTGACTTATCACGTATCACTCGCAATTACAACAAAAGCTAGTTGTCTGGACTCTGGATTATCAAGATTTTTCAATTAATCAATTCAATTACTTTCCATTTACTGTCCAAAATTTAGAGTCTAAATCAAGGCCTTTGGACATTGACATTATTTCTTTTGGCTGGCTGTGGAAGAACGTTCTCTTTAGGGCAAAGACTGACAACAAAATTTCAGCGGATTTTATTGCTTAGGAAATGGCACAGCCATTGATCGTGGACTGGATCCAGCTGTCGTAGAAGCTCAGACGGGCAAAGACATCGGGAAAACCATAGCCGCAGGGCACGCCCCAGTTGCCCACACCCACCAGTCGTCCCTTGGCGTCCACCAGGGCTCCGCCGGCATCGCCGTGACATGCCCCGGCTCCCACTCGACCCACCGCGCACAGGTGACCCACGTCCAGGTCCCCGGTGCCGCCATAGGTGGCATTGCACTTATCCGTCGGCACATAGGTCAAATCCAGTTGACGCAGCTGCCAGGCAAAGTCCGAACCGATCTCGGTGCTGCCCCATCCGTACATGGTCAGGGTTTCACCCTCCACCAGATCCTCCAGCGGCGTGGTGGTTATGTTCTGGGTCACCTCGTCGTAGGCGAAAAGGTTATGGGTCTTGATCAGGGCAATGTCGTTGTGGTACAGCGGCTGGTCGAAGTTGCAGTGGGGCACCACCTGCTCCACAGAGTACTCCCAGCCGGCATCCCCCCAGTCGTTGTATGTGGTGGTCACCACCTTCATGTTGACCGGCCTCAAGCCAACCACGCAGCTGGCCGCTGTGACCACCCACTGATTGGCAATGATGGCACCACCACAGACATGATTACTGCAGAGATTGGAATTAGGAAACACCATTTAATATTTTCTTGTAGAATATTCTCTGCAATAAATCCCGATCTCAGGGATCTGAGATAACCTACCCGTAGGAATTCTGCAGTGAAATTTGGTAGGGAGCTGCCGACACATCGGATAATTCGCCTCCGATAATCCGAGAACTAAACTTAGTAGCAGAACCCGCGGCTTCCCTTACTTCCTTAGGAAGAGAACGACGTCGGAAACTGGCCTCCGAGGAGGACACCGCCAGCAGGACGAGGACGAGGACGAGCAGCGAGACCGCTCGGATTTGGCAAGACATTCTGGACGAGCTGTCGAATTTGGACTAACTGCAAAGGAGTGCAGCTGGAAATTAGCTAACCTCCGAAATACGATATTCGGCAAACGATATTAGATATCTGGCGTGATATTAATGACCCGGCCATAAACAAATTGCGCAATCTCAATCATGGTCAGCCAAAGCGAAAAAACCAAGAACTCTCCCCTCGTAAAAATCTTATAACTTTTAATAAATCGGCCATAGAAATCATGAGTGATAAGAACACTAAGGGAAAATAGTTCTTTAATTAACAATAAACTTAGATCTAGAGTTTATTTATCTCAATATAAAATATTTATGTATGTATTCATTAATTTGGTCTTGAAGAAGCTTTTGTCTGTTAAGAAATAAAATATAATTAGTTTATAATATAAATGCATACAAATAGTTCAGATTAAATAGAATAAAATAAGGTTTTAAACAATTAATGTTATTTTTAGAATATAAATGCATATAGTACAAATGAAGTTTTGTTTTAATAAAAATTTATCTGCGATTCTCACATCGCTGGAAAGCTGAAATTTCAGATTTCAGGAGTCCCAGTAGCTTTAGGACCTGAAAAACTTACGTATTTAATGAAAATTGAACTCTGTTAGTTATCGGATACAGATGACTGTTTTTGAAATGCCAGAGACCGCTAGTCTTCTGCATGTTTTAAACGAAATCCTATTTTTTCTAATTCTACATAAGGTTTTGATTTCATTTAATTGATAAAACAAGATGAAAAGACTTTAGCAAGAAGCTTTTTTCTAATGTTAAATAGCATTTTAAATTTAATTTTAATTTAACCTTTTAACCGAGGATAATAATAATAATCCTCATACTGGTTTTTGGCCATGTAAGAAGTAAAAAGTTTTGTTATAAAAGTATTTCTTATGTTCTCTATTATTTATATATATATTTTAGTAATTAGATGTAAATATACTTAATAAAAAATAAAGAGAGACTCCATAATATTTAAGTGTACTTAACATACAATAAAGGA
>VNJV01006291.1:0-47635 GCA_008042635.1 Drosophila nikananu
TTTTAATTTTTTTCAATTTTTTTTTTTTATAATAATAAAATTAATAAACTAATAAAACTGCATACTGAATTTCAATTTATTTTAAAATGAATTTTGTTCAATATATATGATTCCTTCACTGAGTTCAGTGTTTCTGACTGATATTATAATACCCCGAAAGGAATATTCAAATTTTAATATTTATCCATCTCTTATAAGATAATTTTTTGGAAAATTAAATCTTAAAAATTTGGTAACTAGGCTTAAAATACATTCATTTGATTTCGGAAAACAGCTCTGAGTTAGTTTTTATACGTTTTTATACGGAAAACAGCTCTGAGTTAGTTTTTATACGTTTTTATACGGCTAATAAAACTGCATACTGAATTTCAATTTATTTTAAAATGAATTTTGTTCAATTTTTTTTGTTTACAATTTCAACTTTAACCCCTTAAAAATATTGAAAAAATGTATAATTTTTTTTTTTCTACCAGACATGGCTAGAGCGACTCGGCTGTCGATGCTGATCAAGAATATATATGATTTATAGGGTCGGAAATGACTCCTTCACTGAGTTCAGTGCTTCTGACTGATATTATAATACCCCGAAAGGAGTATTAAAATTTTAATATTTATCCATCTCTTATAGGATAATTTTTTGGAAAATTAAATCTTAAAAATTTGATAACTAGGATAAAAATTCGGAAAACAGTTCAGATTTATTTTTTGTACGGCTAATTAAACTGCATAATGAATTTCAATTTATTTTAAAATTATTATTGATATCATAAAACCGCGAAATGAGTATTCAAATAATATTATAATTATATACAATATACTATAATGAAATGACAACGACTCGGCGCTGCAAAGCTATGTAGAGTTCTCGAAGCGGATTTAAAGTTTCAGTCTTTAAAGCAAGTTTAAAAAATAAAATGCAATTTTAAAACGGTTTAAAATAAAATTTGAAATATTACTAGTATTTTTAATCCACAACCTTGGCATGCTCCATTATTGATACTTTTTGTGCTAGGCCAAGGATACTGTAGCAGTCCGCATCCCTGACACGGATGCTGCTCAAAAAAAAAACTTTTAAAAGTAGGTCGTGGCAAGTGACGTGGCCGAATGACCCATTTGGGCCTGAGACCTGCACGGTTGCAGAGCGGCCCAAGGTTGGCGGAGCAGAGTCTTTGGCCTAATTCCGGGGCCTGGATTTTTGGGATATTGCAACTTGAGCAGGGGGTAGTTGCGCTGGCTGAATGTTTGCTTGACTGAACTTTGCCAGAGTCAACAGTTTGGCTCTGACAGCTGGCAGCAGCCTCATCTCAACCTCCTCCTCGGAAAACCCAACCCAATTTCGTTCGAGGCATTTATTTTCCTATTGCTGCGTATCGGCGTGTTTGCCTAGTGCCCATATTTGTGTATTGTCCAAACAAAGGTCTTGCATCTGAGCAGCCGAACAATGAAAACTGTTGTCTGTTTTCCGCCAGAATTTATGACCCAATGTCAACAGCACGCACAGCCTCTGCCTAGCTGAGCTGAGCTCAGGCTCCTCCTCTCCCCCTGTCGGGAAAATTGAATCGTCCGGCGGTGAAATCAGCCTGGAAAAGCCAAGGAAAGTTGCCGCTGTCAGGTGGCCGCTTGACCCCCGTCCATCGGTTTGGGGTTGGCCAGCCTCCAAACTACCAACTCCAGCTCAGACTTTGGCTCCCAGCTTTGGGTGCACTGGAAATAGTTTTATATTGCCATTTAGACTACCTTCTTATAGATATTTAATGCTCATAAAATATATACATATACCTTCATATAAAAATTATTATTGATAATTAGTGAGCTTTATAAAATATCTATAACATACAATACATAAATTAATAAAACTTACCACCAATATAAGAAACTTTAATTTAATTTCGGAGTAAGCAATATATTCCTAAATAAAGTTATATTATGTTAAGGTTAAAATTAAATAAATTGTATCCCCTTTTTTTTATTTTTAGCAACTAATATTTAAATGCATCATGAAAGGTAACATACTTAATTTATAATTATACCTTGAGATACTAGACCTCTTTGATTCTTACTAAGATTTTTCTTATTGTTAAAATATCTATAATTACTTTGATAATATCCTATAAAGCACTCAAAAATCATTTAGTTTTAAGTAGATTCAGGCTGACTTAAGACAGTCTCTAGTTTATCTGGAAAAATGACTCGGGAAATACGATAAAATAGAATATATTTATTATAATAAAACCTTTTTTAACCGTGTCTCTGAATGTAAAACCGGTTGTCAAAACTCCTAGCGTCCGACTCTTAAGCTTTGCTTCTTTGTCATTCACATGTCCAGCGACTGCACATGACATAAATTTGTATCTGCAGCTGATTGTGAGTCGTGTAATAGCAGCCCGAACATATCTGTATCTTGTGTCCGCGCTCATCTTTGTCTACAATTTATGCTTCCTGCCATGGCCTTCCCATCCCAATCCCCACCTTGAACCCGAACCCGATCACAGTCGTCCCGGAGCCACACTCCATCCACTTTCCTGTCCGCGCTGACATGTTCCCATCAATCAGACGACCCCGCTCGCTGTTGGTAACTTGATTTCCCATTTCGTCGCGTACACACGGATCGCCCCTCGCCAAACCTGGCAGATACAGGTAAACATTCTAATGATCCCAACACGCAACTCCAAATGTCTCGGCGCTTCGGGGTGGGAGTCGCAGTTCAAAGCTGTGATGTCCAAGACGAAGTTTAAGCCCGAGTCAAGGGCGATTTTCCGCCATCTGCGATTTGTGAGTGTGTTTGTTTTGTGCTTGTTTGTTTCTTTCGCTGTTTGGCCGCTGACGTTTTTGACGGACAACTCGACGCGGCGTCGGTGGCATGTCCACATCAACATCCATGTCCAGGCCCCAATGTCCATATCCATATCCACATCCATGTCCAAGTTCGCAGTCATGACAGCAAATTTGCCAGACTTCATGACATGTGCCTGGCCAAACTCCGGGCCTCAACCCAAGCGGCTCTAATTAGCTACCAGTCCGCAGAGGGGGTTGATGGCGTAACCAACTAATAAGTGCTGAATATCGGAAGGAAAAAGCCTTAATTTAAATGAATAAAAGGCGCCTTTTTGAGGTAAATATGAAAATATGGATTAAGTTTCTCAAAACAGATTAAAATATGAAGCAGAAGCCTAATTTACAAAGCTAATTAATAGAGATACTTATGTATGATTTGGTTAATATTTAACTTTTTAAATAGTGACCTTTAATAAGACATTCATTTAAATTAAGAGTCCTCAAATGAGATGATGTAAAGCTAATATTTGATTACATTTATTAGAGGCTTATTATCTGGAATTTATTCAAAAAATGAATATTAGACATATTGGAAAAAGGGTTCAATGCTTTTATTTGTATACGCATTTTTAGAGTCCTTTTATATCAATGTAAAAAATAAAAATTAAATGGAATTAAAAGTTTAGAAATACAAATAAAAATTTAAAATAAAAATATAAAGAAATTAAACTAAAATATCATTGATATTGAAGTTTAAAAAACCTTCAAGCTCATTTAAATCGCCTAAATAAGTGTCTAGAATATGCAATAAAAAATGTTTAGGTTTCAAAATCGGTGTACATTAGCTTACTTTGTTATATGTTGTAGGTTAGATTTGGATATATGTATGTATGTATGTATGTACATATGTATATATGTTATTTTTAAGGATTTAAAAAACGCGATTAAAAACCACAACTCCGAGACAGACGTCACTATAGTTTTTTAAATCCATTAAAAACAAGCCTGAAACTGTTCAATGCAATTTGCAGATACCTTAATCTGTTTAGTACTATTTAGTAACTAAGTTTTTGGCATCTTTAATTTTGGTTGGTTTTCAATTTTTTTAGTACCCTGGAATATTTCTCATTTATGTATATCGCTAGGACTACATATATTTCCTTCTGTCATTAATTTTCATTTAATTCAGAGCTCCAGCCAAAGAATTGTCACCCTGGGTTAAGGGCGTATGTATTATTCACAACCCTGCCTAGGTCAAGTGTAAAAAGCCGCTTATGTAACTATTTTCCTAATTTATTTGCATTAAGCTTGCACTTTCCCTGCTTCATCATCTTAATCAACAGCATCTCTTCATTTTTTTGAGCGGATCGTGGTAATTTCAAGTTGATTTTCCACAAAGGCCATGATTGTGGGATATACTTGTGCCTTTGCAACGGATAAATAAATATAGCCATATATGGCGATAAACAGCCATATATACATATATTGCGATATATGTATGTACATATATCAATGCCTAGGCATCGTAATTGAATGGAACGGTATAAAGAGTGAGTGACATACATATTTTCGAAATCCGGTTTCGAAGGCAATCCAATCCAATCAAATTCCCAGTCACAGATACAAACACACTTAAACACTCATAAGCAAATGATTTAAAAAAAGGGAATAAAAATCCGGCGCCCTACCAAATGCGCTGAAAAATAAGAAAGAAAGAAAAAATAATAATTACAACTTTACAAAGAAATCCGAAAAATCCGGTTTAATTTTCATAAAAATCCAATAAAAAGAAATCTCAAAACTTAAGGGGTGTCTGGGAGGGGGGAGGAAGAAAAACAGTGGAAACTCAAGTGCAACAGCTGCTGAAGCCTCTGATTGGATTCTCGATTCCCCTTCTAATTGCACTGACTCTCTCTCTCTTTTGGTCTCTCTTACATGCTGTAATGTGGCTGCAAGAGCTCTCTTATGCTTACAGCGTTAGAGCGAGCCGGCCTCTCTTGCCCTCTCAACTGGTTGACCTATTTTCCAGTTTGGGTAATGTGTCAATGCGCCTGTATGTGTGCCTGTGTGTGTTTTCATGTTTTCTGTATCCAATGTATGTATTTCTCTCTCTCCATCTCCTTCCATCTAACGCCTATGCTTTGTTTTGGTTTTGCCTTTTGCGTTTTGCCTTTTTTCCTTGTTTAGTTTGTTCGCTCGTTCGTTGGTTTTGTAACTCGTGGATTGCATTCCCATTCACTTTGTTGTTTTCTTTTCGTAACTGCGTATTTGTTGTTGCTCGCTGGTAACGCTCTGTTGACTTACATTGTTGTTGTTGGTAATGCCGCTGCTTTTGGAATTTTCACTAGAGAAATGATTAATTGAATTTGTCCAGATAGTTCATCTTTGCACTTGGCCGCCCCACTCATCTTCATCTTCTTGTTCTTTAAGTGTGCTAATGGGGAAATGGTGAAAATAACAAAATACATTCGGAATTGTTTAGGAAATCTCGAACTTGGTTTTTATTTGACTTACATACATACATACATACATATGTATGTATTTTCTTATTGCTGAAATTTAATTGTAAGTGCTAAACCCTGTCTTAATTAAAAATTATTTCTTGAAATTGTTTTAAAATTTATATTAAAATATGAAATGATAAATTAAAGGTACAAAAATAATTAATTTCCTTTCTATCGCCCTTTTCAACAAATTATTTTAAGAGTATTACCACAAAAAGTGCATTAATCGAATTTTTACAATGTTCATCGAATTTTTTGACATCCGCTTTGTCATAGGTTTTCTTTTGGAAATATCATTAGACTTAAGACCAATTAAAAAGTATCAAAAAATATGCAATAAGATGATTTTGGGATCTTACTCTTTTACTGTAAGCTGTAAACCTTTTCTATAAACCAGTTTTAAGTGAACAATATTTTTTCCAGTGAATGTTCGTTCGTTTCCTGAGCGTGTAATCAGTAAAGTTTTTCGGCTATATAAGCCCTGCGGGCATTCTTTATCTGGCAAGGTCTTCGACTGTCCTCCGTTTTTGGGAACTTTTTACATCATTAAACATTAGGGCTGTTGGAAGGGGAACTGCGCAGTGCATTCTAACACATTTGTGCCAACTCCAACTCCGTTTGCCAAATGACGTCTTTGGAAATGCTGGCTGCGTTAAATCCCGGAAAATCCACCCCGAAAAATCGAATTGAAAACGCAGATACTCCAGGACAAAACAACTACGCAAATTGTTGGATATTTCGATGATTCGATGGATGTGTTTCACAGTTATTGGAGTTGAAGATTGAGAGGCGGAGTGGAAGATGGAGAAGAACAAGAAGAAGCAGAGCAATCGGCCCCCTTCCAACGTAATTTGCTGACGTCGCCGGAGAATGAATGCCTACAGAGGTCATTCCAAAGGCAACAACAATGCCAGCAGCATACTCAACATAGAAAAGAGAAGGGAAGAGAAGAGAACAGCCGAAAATACCAACAAACGTCGAATATCCATCAGCAGCAGCATGAATATCCACAGAAACATCAACAGCAGGGACAGCAACAACAGTAACCCAGCCGATGTAAACAAAATCGAATGAATTTCGAAGCATTAACAGCTGTGAGCCGCCGAGAGAGGTGAGCGAGCCATCAGCTCCCCCGCACAAATACTAGCACACGTACACACATACTCACACGGGCACTGGCACTCGGGCTCTCTTTAACTGTTAAATTCTGTGACGTTATCGTTGCAGACCAAAAAACCGGCCGGCTCTTTCCGATACACTACACATTACATGGTACGGCCTTTCGGGTGTACTTTATGAACAGGAAGTCAGTATACAAAAAAAATATGAAATTCGTTTTAATGATGTTATTTAATTATATTTCATCAATTTTTAATTTCATATTATATATTACATAAATAATTAATTATCAATAATGACTATACCATACAAGTGACTCTGAGATGTACATTGAGTTCGTAATTATTAGATAAGCTTCTTAATATGTATACGATTTTTATTTTTAAATTGGCATTCTTGCTATATTAATACTGGTATATCCATATTACTTTAAAACCCTTTATATTAGAACATCTATCGAAAAGCTAGGGCATATGAGAGCAACCTTAGCCGAACCTTTTTATTTTCTCTCTCGTTTGTTTTGAGGCTGAGGTTCGCTGGTCAACAGCTGTTTTCGCAACATTGTTGCTGCTCGGCGGCCAACAGCTGTTATCGCTTCTGTTGTTGATAAAATAAACCAGAGCGAGACACACACACACGCATGCACGCACACAGTTGCTGAAATTATGATGCGGGCTCTGTTGACAAGTGCTCTGTTGTTTTTTTCTCAACTGCGTAGTATATTTTTGCTGCCCTTTTCTTGTTTTTTCTATGCTGCCCAACAGATGATATGGTGGCGATGGCGTCATAGATACCGATAAAGCCAGTGCTATATACATAGGCTACTACGTGGCAAAGTTAACACATAATGAAATTTTAATGTAAGTTTGAGTATGTTTATGATGAATTTCAGAAATGTTTGTTTTAAAATATGAAACTAAAAGTACCGTGTTTAGTTAATTTGACATTAATTCTTCCTATCCCTTATAATGGTCACGTAAATATTTAATTGAGAAAAACAATCTATGTAATATATATTAATTGTTATTATTTTATTATCATGATCATTATTTGTATACACAATAATTAAAAGCTGCTGAGCATGACTCTCCCTTTTTATGTGCCTATTCATTGCTATTTCAATAGATCCCATTAATGAACAATTTTTAATTTATTCAGAAGTAGTTATATGTATATGTAGATACATATATCAGCATTATATGGAATTTATACATTTTATTCAATTAAGTCTTTGGGTCTAGAATTCTATCTTATAATATATCTTCAATATCTATCTGTATCTACAAAGTAAACAGAATCCCAACTGTCAGTTTTCTGTTAATTTCCCAATTTCCAATGTTGGCCATTCGTTTGTTGTGCTGTTAGCCGTGGAAATTGCAGTTTTCCTCTAACATTTTTATGCTGCGGCTCTCTCTTCTCTCTCTCTCTTCAGCTCTTACGCACACACCTACACACCCAGTGCCCCCTTCCAATTATGTGTTCGTATGTTGTTTTGCTTTTCCAAGCAGGTAGATGCTATAGAAACGGCCATGTATACAAGAGCGGCGGAGAGAGAGGCACAGGGAGAGAGCCAGCAAGAGAGTGTGTGCGTGTGTTTGTGTGAGTAACTGTATCTCGCCGCTCGCTTGGCGCACTTAGCGCTACATTCGCTCGCGTCATTCATTCGTCGCCAACTCTCGGGAACGGACCGATAAGCCAGCAATAGCAGCAGCAGCAGCGAACTACCGAAAAGCAAACGCCAATTGAGAATCCAAGCAGCGCATTCAACAAATAGCAATAGCTATACAGCTAAGGGCTTACCTTTGGCCATTCCCGCGGGAAAAACGCTCCGGAGAACTCCTTCGCAAAGTAATAAGTGAAAAAAGAAAAGTCAAAACAAATCAGTGCAGCAGCCGCTCCGGCGAGAGTGTGTGACTGTCGTCTTCTATGTGTGCGTGTCAGTGTGAGAGAAAACTGAGAGAAAAGTGAAACGAAGACCGGCAGCGAAAGCAAAGTAAAGCAAGCGATAAAGCACCGTTCTGCCGAAAGTGCATCAAAAACAAAGCAAAAAAAAATTAAATAAAACAAGTGTGACCAAAACTTAAATAAACCGCAATTTAACCCGTGAACAGTGAACTTTAACCCCCCAAAAAGTGCAAACACCTGCAAGCTGACGTTACAAGCGGCCAAAATTGGATTATGCTTGGGCTCAGACGCAACTGCCACGACGACGCCAGCGACGCCGAGCATGTGAAGCTTAAACCGCTGCTCCCCTCGCCGCCCCAGTGGCCATCATCATCGCTATCGTCGCTATCATCTCAGCCGATCCTGCTCCTGCAGCGCCTGCAGCTGAACCAGCACCTGAACGAGCGCCTCACTTTCTCTCTGGAGCAGTACCACAAGAACGTCATCAAGAAACTAGCCACCAGTAGCTTGGGCAAGTTCCAGGTCTTCCGTCTAACCAAGAACGTCTGCCAGACTTAAGTTCCCATTAGAAAACAAAACGTCCCTGAAAAATATCAGAAAACTAAAAAAAAGTGCAAAAGAGTGTAACTAAAAAAGTGCAAAAAATACTCAAAGTGCAATAGAAAGCGAAAAGTGTGAGAAAATGTGGCAATCCATTAAGGCCAAGTTCAGGCTCTAAGTTCAAACAAAATAATAAAAAACAGAACAGTAAAGTAAAGCAAGCAGGAAAAAAGAAAACCCTCTTAAAGAGTATAAAATATAATCCAAGTTTAACGTCCTAATTGGCAAAACCCCACTCCCCCACAGGAAAAAAAGATCTTACCAAAATGTCCACCGGCCGCCGTTTACCCAAACGCTCCATCATCGGCACCAAGGTGTGCGCCCCGGGTCCGGACGGCCTCTGGTACTCCGGCGTCATCGCGGACGTCAAGTCGCCGCCCGCGTACTCGTCGGCCGGGAAGCCGATATTACCGTTATCGCCGCCGCCACCGCCATCGTCGCACACATTCTTGGCGCCCGGCGACGCCCAACTAAACGCCGATACGCGGTACATGGTCCGTTTCGATTTCAAGACCGCTGTCGACTCCGGTCTCTCGTCCTCCGCGTCGGGGGTATCATCCTCCACAGATCCTTCGTCGTCGTCGTCGGTCATTGTGGAGGCGCGTCGCGCCGCCGCTCCCGTTGCCAGCGTGCACATCAGTCCAGCTCAGGCCTTGCGCCGCAGCGCCATGATCAAGGAGTTCCGCGAGTCGGATCTCATTGGACCCGGCTTCCGATCCATTATGGACACGGAGCTGCAGCCCGGCCAGCGGGTCTACTTTACATATAATGGACGCGAGCAGAGTGGCGACGTTATCCAGCATGATGCCAGCAAGGATGAGGTGATTGTGAAGATTACCACGATTGGAAATGAGGTGAGTCGGCGGGAAAAATCGCGTAGAATTAAGTACAAGCGAAGGGAGTTTACTTCAAGTATCAGGTTTTACGAGTTAAGACTTTAGGGTGTGAGGCAATTAATAAAATTGGAATCCAGTTTGTGTTGTCAAAGATTAAACCTTTTTTATACTCTAATATAAGATTTCGGATTCCAAAGTCTATAAAAACCTAACTCTTATTTATTATTTTGTTTTTTTAATGGTTTAAAAATATGTATTTCGATTAGATTATTAAAATACGATAACTTTTTCTAAACCCAACAGTTTATATATTATTTTTGAACACTCTCCCTACTCTTTTGTTCATTTCATGCTGGTTACCAAAATAATAGTTGAGAATTCTAACCAAATTTGCTAGTTTTTTATTGTTATCAATAATGCACCAGATGATGTGTTATTTTTCTGCTTTAATAAGATGAGTTTATCTTTAAAACACCTAGAAAGCTTCAATTAGATAAACTACGATTTTAAAAGATTTTTTATTTGGATAGAGGATGCAGCTAATAAAGGCCCAAGTCTGCGGCATCATCATCATTGTCTCAGCATAATCATCATCGCCATCGGGGCGGCAGAAAAGTGTGTCAAGGTTGACTTGGCCACAGCACACCCCCTTTCTGTTCCTGCCCCATGGCCGCAGCATACACATGCACATATGTATCTATGCTGCTATATACTCGTCTATTCGGAGCACATATTTACTCGCACCCCAGTACAGTACCGCACCAAGCAGTACATGTGCATGTGCAATCACGTTCTATGTGCAACTATGCAACGAAAAACAAAAAAATAAAAGAAAAGCACAAAAAATACTCGTCGAGGGTCGCATTCCGCTTTTTGGCACGTAATTGGGTTACGCTCTGGGATGGCCTTCTTGCGCCAACACTCTGATATATGGAAGCCTCTTCGTTTGAGGACGGTTCGAGCCCCCAAGGTTAGATTGGCAAAAGCTGAACATCCTTCAGATTTAATTAGGTGAGGAGCAGGAAAAAAGTCTTCATACCCTTCATAAATCAAAATAATATGTTGAAGTCAGGAAAATTAATTTCTAAATTGTCTCGTAATCGTAATAGATCTCTAGGCTTTATTTCTAAATAATAACACCCTCAAACAATAACATCTTTCATAAGAGCCTGGCATCTGTCTTACCTTATAAGATTGGCTAGATTTGTATACTCTTTTCTCTACGATTTCCTGATTAATTCCACTCAACACACATGATCAACCTAATCCTCCAGCCACAGCCCCTTGCCATTACGTCACTCGAACCGTTGAACTGCTCGCTAAACAAACACAAAGAAGATGAAAACAGAATTCAACAACAACAAAAATTAATAAATAAACGCGGCGAAAAATAATTCAAGAGTGAAACATCGTACGGAGAATTTATAGAATCGCCCCGAATCCAAATGCGAACCCAAAAAAATCTCAATGACGACGACGACGATGCTCACCATGATGATGGTGTCGTAATGAAAATTTGTTTAGAATTTGGGTTTTCGTGAAACAATTCGAATGAGGAACACACAGAAAAAAAAAACAAATAGAAACGCAGACGGGGTAAAAGAGAGACAATTGCAATAAATGCGCGACGGTTTCAGGGCTAAATGGAGATACATGGCAATTGAAATGGCCTGATATTTCTACAGCTTTACAGCTAATTATATAGATTAATTCCCCACCGACAGAGACGGCAACAAGATCGGAGATGAACTTTTCGAATTGCGTCATAAGTCAGGCAGGCACTGGCACACAGAGATGCGGATACATGGATGCCGGCTGAATATAGATGGCAAAGATAGTTAGATACATGAGCGAAACACATGCATCTGGGAGATACATGCTCTCGGCTTGCCGGCTGACTGCGCTGCAGGGGGACAGGGACAGGGACAGAGACGGGTACGGGTACGGTGGCCAGAGCCGGCATCAAGCTGTGCTCCGTCTCCCTCTTTTCCTATCCGCACCTTCGGCTTTCCCAGTTCAGTTCAGTTTAGTTTCAGTTTTTTGTTTTTGTGGGCCTCGGGTTTTTTTCTCTCTCTCGCTCTCTCTCCCGTCTAATAATCGCTTAAAACGCTTGTAATTGTTGCATGCCGAGATACTGCAAGCTAGAGATACAGCCACAGCTACAGATACAGATGCGAGACACAGGCACAGCCAGCTACAGATACGAGGTCTTCAATGCCAAGTCAGCTGCGCGTATCCGTATCTTTCCCGTGTGGCGGCGAGTCGATAAATTTGTCAGTTAGCTGGCTGCCAGATGTGTGGGCTTGTCCCCAGCTCGATGGCGGCCCATTGTATGCCCAGTGTATCCAGCAGAAACAGAAACAGAGACACAAACAGATACAGCTACAGATACGGATACCCGTACTGTGACCCGATCAAGTTTGATATGTGCTGCCCAAAATGGGAAAAGCTGAAAATGTATCTCCCCGATCGTCGGCAGCTAGCTGGGCTTTACGTTTTACGATCGCGGCAGACCTCAAGTTTTCGAATTCGGAATCGGAATCTTTTGGCATAATTAGATATGGAAGCGTGCGAGTTACAAGCTCCAAACTCCTATGACCTCATCACCAAAATAGAAAATAACTAGAAAAGTGAAGAGCTCAAGTTCGCTGCTGTTGTAAGTCAATCAACAATTGGTTTTTTTTGTTGGCTGCGGGCTCTGTGTGAGTGTGTTTCTCGTTTTTTTTTGGCTCGTTTTGTAATCACGAAAGGGGGTGGAAATTTGTAACATCTATCAATAGTTGTCCTCGCTGGCATGTGATGGTCACGTGTGTGCGTGTGTGTGTGAGTTTGGGCTCCAAAACTCAACACAAAAACCGAAATTTGTTTTCGGTTCAACTTGAGCAATTGCCTTTGTTTGCCACAAAACTAGTTGGGGAGTGTTTTTTTCGTCATTTTTTGTTCGTTCGTTATTTGTTTGGGTCGGAAACGTGAGGCAATTAATTCTAAGGTTATTTCAAACGAGAAACTTGTTGCACGCATTTCCAGCGCCATCGCCATAGCCATCTCCATTTTCATTTCCACGTCGTCCACAGCCAAATCCACATCCACATCCACGTTTACGTTTACGTCCATTTCCATTCGCATTTCAATTACGATGACGTATAATTGCCAGGCCATGAATCAAGTGTCCAGTCTGGAGCGCATATAATTTGCAAGCTCATTTAGGGCCAAAGAATCCAGCACGAATGTCGGGTATAATTTGTCAGGAGTCGAACGGACAGGCAGACAGACAGGGACTCAAGACGGGTAGCCGCGTTGCCCATTCCGGTAATCTCTGCCCACTTCCGGGGCAATTTGTAGCTGCTAGTGCCTCGTTATCTCAGACAGTTTCACCTGTGTTTTGCATTCAAAACGAAATTCATTTTAATGACATTGAAATTGAAATTGACATTGCCCTGTGATTCTTTATCGCACGCAACTTCTGGGCTTTTGCTACGCATTTTCTGGGTTACCCATTTCTCCAGCCGTTTACTTTCGCTTCTCGGGTAGCTCCAAAACGGGCAGATAAATAATTAACGCGTTCTTCTGGCCTCTCACTTTTCGAGCTGCGACCTATTTCGGGTTTTGGTAAAAAGTGCACTTTGGCCATACGTCATCGGCCAGCTGACCGTCAGGTGAATGGCAATGTCAGCGGTGGCAGTTGATTTGTAAGAGAAAATGTATATTACAGAGCTGAAAATTGTAAAGAAAATGAAAAGATATTCAAGATAAACATGTTGTAAAGCTAAATCATTCACTCAAATTAGCAAAAAATAAGTCAGAAACTACTTAATATCCTTTGAATTGTATCTTTACCACCCAGTTTTATAAAACATTCTTAAAAAACCAAGCTAATATCTAGTATACTCCTCTTTAACTTAATCAAACATCAAAACCGAGTACTTAATAATTTCAAAACTCATTAACTTCCCATTAAATCATTTATAACCTTTAACTTTTCTTAGTGTTGAAGGTTTTCTCCTCGCCTTAAAAACATTGTGAGCCGGTAATGGATTTGCTTGAAACTTTCCACACCAACTTATCTTGTGTGTGTTTTTTTAAATCCCTTACCTCAGCGATCTCATTTATCAAGGGTCCCTGATCAGCTGAGAAATTCCAGTCATATTCGAGGTCCTTAACAGGACGTGTCTGTTCCTGCCTCTGCAGCTTGAACTCCCGCTTCCACTTTCCATATTTTGTACTAAGAACTAAGACTGCCCGCTGTTCGGCGCAGGACTCGATATCGGCTAACGACCTGCTTCGGGGTATCGGGCTATCGGGGTATCCTCTAACCTCTCGCTCTCGAGGTAACCCTCTTTGCTGCATTGCTATGGTTTTATGATACCGGCAAAAACATAAATTCCTCTTTTTGTCCTTTTGCCTGTACGGCCATGTTCTTGTTTATCCTTCTTTCTTGGCTTGGGACAGGCTAAAAAAGTGACTGGCGCAGGTCACTCGGGTTTGGGTCTCTCTCCCCTGCCCTCTAATGACTAATCGACCTTGCCGGCAAACTCGTAGATCTCTTTCAGGTAGAAAGTCGCCGGCGTTTTTGGCAATTTTAAGCCGAAACAATGCGCTCCAATTGGAGGCCATAAATTCAGGGTGAAAAGCGAGTGCACATCAAAAAAAAGTTAGGGGGGAATGTTTGAAATCGGTCAAACTGCTTGACTGACCTTTTTGCAGGTTGAACGAACGACTTGTTCTCGGTGGTTTTGGGTTACAAGTGGTTGTGGGTCTGGTCTCAGTCTGACTTACAGATCGGACCAATCAAAAGGGAGCCATACACACTCACCCACAACGACAAAAGAGACACAAACAACATAAAACTGAAGGTGACGAGCGCCGAATTCCCCAGCCGAAAACTACTTTCAAAAAATGCATACAGCTTGTTTCGGTTTCGTTTGAGTTTTGATATCAAAGCGCCTGTTTGTTGCCTGATTTTAGCTTTTTCAAAAGCGGCCTTTCAGCATAAGCTTGGCCAGATACACAGATACACAGAGGCAGACACACCTGAACACCTGATTGTTTGAGATTGTGTGTGTCTGCGCGAGTTTGGCGTTTTGGCGTTTCGGGTACATGCCACCTTGGTATTTGGGTCAGTTTGAAATGGGGTTTTGATTAACGCTCAAAGAAAGACGACGACAGCAAGAAAATAACAAAAATAAGAATGGCTATGGGATATAGTTTCTTAAAAAAAAATATATGTAGGTATATAAAATTGAGCTGATAAAAACGACACATGATCCAATAAATATTTGCATAAAACTTGACTCTGAAGCTGCAGTTCCTAACCCGGAAGACTCTATCAAATATTTGCCATGAAAAAAATTTTATTTGATTGCGGAACAGCGCCAAGGGCCACTTGAAAGTCCAGTTTGTGAGAGATTTAATTATTGAGCTCGATGCTAAAATATATAAAATTTTTTTCTGCGCAGTATATTCACACAAAAGTAGGTTAAGTTTATTTTTTCTTTCTTGATTCGTTATGAGGTTGTTTTTTGTTTGGCTTTATTATGACTTAATTTAAAAGTGAAAAAGTGAAAGCGTTGAAGCCAAATTTCGGTGATTAAGTAAGGCCGCGGGGCATTGAGGGTTTTCCCCACCAGAAAACAAAAAAAGAAGCAGCACCCCAAGTCGAGCAAAGTGTGGAAATTTATTCCGCTTCAGAATCAATCCAAACTCAGTGTAATCAAACACACACACGCACAGATACTTTTTCGTACACACAGATACGACAAACTTGCTGATAGAGATACAAGGAAAGGAGCGCGGTGGAAGGGGGCGATGGCTGGGTGTTCGTAAGCCTGTGCGTGTCCGTGTGCGTGCCACAGAACGTAAACAAAAACACGAATGTAAAGAAGAAGCGGAAAGTGCGAGATAAACAGAAAACAGCTGTATACACCAGCTAGTGTGCGACAGAGAAGCCACTACACCACAAGAAGAAGCAGAGGAAGAAGAAGTTGTCCCCGCAAAACCCGTTTCTTTATAACAACAACAGCAACAACAACAGCAACAACAACAGCAACAACAACAGTTACGCACTTTACGCACGCTCATCTAGCTGGTGTGCGTGTGTTTTTTTATATATATTTTTCTTTGAAAAAAAACCGGCTTTGAGTTTGGATTTTGGGTTTGGTTTCGATTCTGCCAGCGGAAATACAAACACACAGATACCCACACACACACACACTCACAGAGGGGCAGAAAACAAAGAAGAAGCCACGCATGAAAATTGCTTTTCATGGGGATAAAATAAAACAAGACGTCAACGTCACCAGCGCACGTTTAAAGGTCTATACCCACATAGTACGTTCTTGGCCCAGGGAACACCCCAAAAATCCATTTAGCAAAAACCCCCTTACAGATACACAGTCAGGAAAAATTTATAAAATATATCCAGCATTGTGAGAATTAATTTGTCTATGAAAAATCTATGGAAGTTCTATGTTTCTATTGTATAATTTTGTCATTGCTTAAAACCCCTGAAACCCGGTAAAACATAAATGTTATATACATATTTGGTTTAAAGAAAATTTGTGTGCATAATTATAAAATATACGAAAAAAAGCAGCCTAGCCATAATATTAGTTTTAAGAATTATATCTAAATTTGATTATAAAATACATTCGTTTTTCATTAAATTTTAAGACTTCTTTTAATTTAAATTTCCATGAATAAATTAATTTCTCCATGAAGGAAAGAAAAGGAAAATTATTTTCCTGTGTACCTTTAAATTCCACACCCCTCCGCCGCTTTTCCATCGCACTTTTCGCCTCCCCCCTTTTTTTTATCACAATTTTGATTTTGTTTTGCGCCCATTTCGCCTCTCTGCGTTTTCCCTTTTTTCCTCTATTTTTTCGCTTCTTCGTAATGCGAGGCCATTGTCACTCTTCCTGGGGGGTCAAAGGGGGTCGGCGGACGGCAGTGGGCGGTGGGCGATGGGCGGCGGTTGCGTCTAGGGCACTGAGAATAACTGTTTCCGGTATTTGGGTCACATGAAATTTAATCAAATTAAAATGTTTCAACGCTGCCATTGCCAACCAAAAGGGAGAAAAAACAACCTTTTCCCTCCTCTATACAAAAGCGATAGAGGGCAGGGGTTGGGGGTTGCGCGGGGAAAACCAAAAGGGGAAAGGGGTGACTTGCAACAGTTGCCTGCTTTTAGATGCAAACCCAATTGATTGTAATTTAAAGTGTTACTATTTCAAATTGTTATAATGTATGCACTGGAATTAATTACGAGTCACTTAAGATGATTTTGTGTTTATATCAACAAATGTGTGTAAACAAAAGTTTATTTATGGTCTTTAAAAAATATACTTTTAATAAAATTTACAGAAGAGTTCAAATATAAAAAGCTTCACTAATCTTTTGACATAATATAAATAATTTTTTAAAGAGTTGATAAAAATTTTAAATACCTTCAAAATTTGTTTTTTATTTTTATAAGGTCCTAATTTTGGCCATAAAATCCCATACTTTTTATTATGTTTTAGCTAGGAAACTAATTAGTTTTTTAAATCACAAATATTTTACGGCTTCAATCATAAAGTACCTCCAATAACATTTTAAGCTAAATTCTGGTGGAATGAATTTAAATGTGCTTGATTAATCTTATCTTGATCCAAACTAAAAATGTCTTATTATTTTTATTTAAAATATTCCTACGATTTACTTAATATTAAATATTTTATTTAATTATACAAAATCACTGAATCTCTCCAAAGTCCCCAAGTGTTCATTCTTCCCGTGTGTGAATGCCTCCACATTCATGTGTGTTGAAGCAATAGTGGCAGCAGCAACAGCAGCTAGCTGTTGACTTGATTTCAACAAATTTGTTGCCACTTCCCCTTCCACACACAAACCCCTCATAACCCCTCATACCTCCTTCGGCACTGATGTGCAATTGACAGCAGCAACTTGCACCCGGGGGGAATCAACTGGAGTCGCAGCAGCTCGAGTGGCAGGCGCATTTAAAAGCTGGAAATCCCTGAAACTCAAGGCGATTGTAAATCTTGCACGCTTATCGTATACGGCTTATCAGACTCTAGCGGATAGTCGGAACCCCAAAGCGAACCCAAGTGCGGGAAGGAAATCCATTGCCAGCCGATGATGAAAGTTGATTTGGAAGATAGTTATGGGTGAAGGAAAAACAGAAGGAGTTGTATGAAATGTTTCCTAAACTCAAATGTAAATAATAAAAATATAAACTTTTCATTGTATCACTATTACACTAACATAAGGGGTTATTATTAATTAAGAATGTGACAAATTATAAGAAAAGAAGGTAGTTTTACTAAACATATCATTATTAGAAGTGGCAAAGACAGGGAGAAACTTGTATTTATTAACTAATGTCCTTAAATAACAAAACAAAAAAAAAACACTTTCATGTAATCTTTCGGTTATTTTCCTTTTACAAAATTTCTTTATATTTATCTCAATTGCATGTAATATTTTAACTTCCATATTTGAATGCCGAAACTCATTACTTTATTTGACAGATTAAAATAACTATTTATTTTTGTGTGGTTTTTTGTTTAATACTTCTTTAATCCCACGACCAAATCGCAACTAAATACCATTATAATACCAGTGGCTGGCAGAAATAAAATCGAAACTTCACACTTTCTACTGCCGCTCTGCTGCCGGCTGTTGGCCACTTTCTACCGCATTTCGAATGCAGGCGTCTGCCAGTTGGCCAGACTCTCATTCAGTCGGTCGGTCCCGTCAATCAGTTGGCTGTCGTTTTGGCCACCGGCCGGCTGGACAGCAAGACTTACAAAAACAAAGTATTAAAAACATAAAAATACTCAAAAAAAGCCGAAACAAAACAAAATAAAACAAACGGACACGAGAGCGGAAAAGAGATGGCGGCAAAAACAAAATGGCAGCTTCCCAAGCTCCGAAAAACTACAACGCAATATGGTCGCCATTTTGTTTTCTCACCGTTATGTTGGCCCTACGCTCCCGCTCGCCCTTGTGCTTCTCTCTGTTTGTGTGAGTTTTTTTCTGCCTTTGTTTTTTTTTTTTTGTTTATTTGGAGGCTTCTTCTTTTTCGTTTTTCCATCGGCCGCGTAGGCGCGATGGCGACGTCATCGCCTCCCCCAGGCCCTCACCCGCGGCACCGCATTCGGGGCGCTATTTTCGTTTATTTACATTTCGAAAGCTACACCGGGCGGAGAGGGAAACACAAAAGCTTTCGAGTCGGTACACACACACACCTACTGTGTGTGTGCGATGTCTTCACGCGTTTTCGATGCCAATCATGCGTAAATTACGCGATTAAATTAACTTGAATGAGTTTCGTGCAGCATGCAAAACAACCAAAAAAGTAGAGGCTTTTCTGGCAGCTCCTCCACGACTCGCGCCCTTTTGTGACTTTTTTGGGCTTTACGCCCACGCGCAAAAAGAAACGATACTGTACCTAAAAAAAAAGTACCTAGATGTTGGAAAAATATAAATAATATATTAGGTACCCATCTTAGATTCTATTCCTTTTTATTTAAAGGCAAACTACATGGATTGGATGCTTAAACACCTAACGAATAGATAGGAATAATATACATATGAAGGTTACTATAACAAATTTATAAACTTGGTTAAAAAGGATACAAAAGTTAGGTATATATATTAGGCCTAATATTAATATTAATAGGTACATATTTAATATATGTACTGTTAAATTTTAAAAACAATCGTGGATTAAATTTATAAAGATAAATAACCTCCAATAAGTACCTCCTTCCCATCACTAATCCCAATTTTTCCAACTTCTCGCGCCTCTGCTCGGTGTTCAAGCTTTAACAGTTTTCACCTCACATAACAATCAAATTCGCTTTTTTGCCTTTGCTTTGGCTGTGTCTGGGCCTGTATTTGTGCCTGTGTCTTTGGCATACTTCTTTTTTCGGCCATATAAATTCCAAAAGAGCGAAAGGGGCGTTGACAGGGGCGTGCCACGAAGAGGGGGGGATGACCCACTAATGGAAATTCTCGGGAGCCAGCGATGCTTGTACTACGAGTACGCCCCTGGCCACTGACAGGGCTTCCGTTTCATTGGCATCTGGTGGTGCTATGCCATTTCTGTCGTCATCATCATCGTCTTTGGCGTCTCCGTCCCCGCTGCGTATACGTAATGTCGCTGTGAGTGAGAGTTAACTCGCCCGTCGATTGTTGTTTGCTCGTTTGTTTGCCTACGTAGCATTTTTACTCCCAACTGCTTATCACTTTCGACTCCGAAAGAATGAAAGCAAAAAGGGCCGGGATTCATTTGACCCTGTTTTATTTGTACTCTCACTCTGGATCTGGATTAGTCCATGCTGTTGCCATTGCAGTTTCCCGTATTTATGAGTCGATTATTTGCCGAAAAATGCTCCAAGGCCCAGCTATAGCTGTGCGTGTGGGCGGCATTAGCCGGGGGTTGTAGTCCATTCTCACTTGCTTGTGGAAGGGCGTGGGCCGTTTCTCAGGGGGTGTGGGCGGCATAAGCACTGCCTACAACGTCACAGGGTAAATATAGAACACTCACTGAGTCACTTGGGGTTGCTTGTGATGACGTCGCCACTTGTTATTTACATCTGATATTAATTGAACCAATGCAAAAATTCCTGAAGTATCTAGTGTTTTTTTTTAAGGTACATATATCTCTGCAAAGTGTTATTTTCCACAAAAGAAAATAAGCAAAAAGTACGCATAGAAAACAGCCAAAATACCATTGGCATTTTCTTGACAATTTTGTCAATGTTGTGCTGTCTGCGCTACAATGAAGGCTCGTAAAATTTTATGGTCACTAATAAAATTTAATTGAAACAGGAAACTCTCGCATAAATTCCCAGATCCGTATTGAGACATGAATGACACATAAGGGGACGACCAGGACTCCTCCAGGCCCACCCATCGAATCCTTCGTTGCAGGCAGCAATCAGAATAGAAAGAGGGCTGTGAGTGGAGGTAGGGGGTAGTTTATGTACATAGGAAATGCAACTGGATATGTTCAATATCTGTGTTTATACATATATGTATGTATATATCGGAGCTAAAAGCATTGAGGGAATGAAAAAACGGAGCTGGGCGCGCTGAAATGTGAAACGCTGCACAGTTGATGATATTAGGGTAAACCCCAAGCTGTGATATCATTTATTGACCCCATTCTTTGGCAGGGCGGAATACCCCCAAGTGCAGAGAGGGATATTAGGGATATTTGGTCATTATTTTAAAAGGAAAAGTTATAGTTTAGTAAAGGATATTATGGAATAATTTATATTTAATCAGTTTAATAATTAGATATATCTACATGTATATGGCTTGTTAATGGCTTAAATTATTCTTGATTACTTTGGAAAACTGTTTTTGATATTGAATATATGAACACTAACTGTAATTTAACTAAATTTATTCAAAAAATGTAACTTTTAAATGACATAGAGCTTTTAATTTACAGTTCGGTTCTTCGAGTTATAAAAGTCTCTCTCCTATATAGAACCTTTGATTTAAAAGTGTTTGAGTCATAAAAGATCTCTCCTTTTTTAGTGTGTGGGTCAGCAGGGGTTCCCGATTGCTGGGGTCTCGTTCTCCGGACTTAGTCACCCGGTTTTTTGGTATTTCGGTATTTTATCATCGGATCGCTTGACAACCCCCAAGGCGTTGATCATCTTACACAGAACTCCATATTACTCACGACATGGCGCTTCGCACCGTTATGGCTAATGCCCCTGTCTTCGTTGGGGCAAAATTATGCATAATAAGCCGCAGATTTCTTCGAAATAAAAAAAGAAGAAATACGCTTCCTCCTGACTCGGTTTCTACTTGATTCGGAATTTTTGTGAGCGCATATTTCGTGCTTCTTCTTTTTTGTTTATACGCCCATTTGGGTTATTCAACTTTCGGGAACGCCAGCCGTTGATCCCGTTCGACTCTTCCAGCAGTGTTTGTTGGTGTGTATTGTGTGTGTTTCTGTTTTCTCCGTTTATTTCGGCAGGGGAACAAACGCATTTACATACGAGTATTGTTATTTGAGGCCCGTCCCCCCCTTCCTCGGCCTCTGTGGTGCGTTTTTAATCGCCTCAATTGCCCGACAGCAGCCGTGCGCGCGCGTTTTAAATCGCCTGGAATTTTGGCTGCAGTCTTTGACACTTGTCCCTCTCTCTCCTTGGCTCTGTCTCTCTCTATCTCTCTTTCTTTACCTCTTCTTCCCTCTCATTTTTTGCTGCTTTGCCTTGTCGATTATATAAATTATGTAATAATTTGTGAGCTGAATAATCCGATTGCAGTGGGGCCTCGAGTGGGTTATGAATGTGTTTTGAAGCAGCCGCTATATGTGCTTTTGAAATCGAATAATTAGCATGGTTTTTACTCTAAAAAATGCTGGGGGATTAAATACATACATGAATAGGTTTCCATTTTTGTTGGTATTATAGTAGCTCTTATCAGGACAGGACAGAATGTTTTGAATGTAACTTTAACATACAACATTTTGTATTCGTTTTAAATTCTGTAATTTATGTTTTCAATTAGTGTTTTCCATTTATCTTTGGGTAGGGTATTTATTTATTCTAACCTATAAATCAGTCTTTTAAACTTTAAATTTTAACGATATATAATTTGTCTTAAGTTTTTATTTTCATGCGCGCTTTCTTTGCTGTAGTTTACCTTTTCCTTTGTAGTTTACCTTCATCTTTTGACAGGATTATTTTTAATCTAAATATGTGTATTTAAGAGTTAACGCTTTATATATCTTTTTAGGCTAAGAATATAACATTATAAACCTTTTTCTGTGCTGTACGCTATTCCTTGTATTTTTCCTTTTTTCTTTTGTCAGGATATTTGTTAATTTTAGTGTACAAATTACTTTACTTTCATTTTAGTTAAAAAATATAACAAAGAAATCCCTTTCTGCTCTGGTTTTTTTTTGTTAGAATTCCCTCCTTTATGTACTTTGGCAGAATATTTTTAATTTATATTCTAAAAATTGTTTTTCTTAAACTATAAATTTAAATGCTTTACTGTTAACTTTAGGTTAATAATATATAATAAGGAATCCCCCTGTGAATAATTCCTTTGGCAGATTATTTATTTATTTTGATCTATAAATGTTTACTTTTAATACAAAATTCAATCGATTTATCAGAAATTATCGGTTAATAATAAAACTTGAAAAATCGACTTCTGTGATTTACATTTTCTTTATTATTTCCCTTTGGGGGTTCAACCAATTTCAGTCTCCTTCTCCTTCCCTGTCTGGCTGCTCCCCTCTCTCTCTCTCGCTGTGTGTCTTTCATCGAGCAGCTGCAGCAACAGGTGATCCTTTTTTTTTATTGTGGAACCTCTGCTGCTGCGTCTGCCTGTTGCCCTCGCCAGATTTGGTTGAAGGTCAACAAACTTGGTGGTGGCTGCTGAACGCGAGGCAAACGAACTCGTTCCCCGCCGGCTTCCTCCACCTTCAACTCTATCAAAGCCTCTCTTTCTCCCTGTGTCGCTGTCTGCTTTGTGGTCTTCCCTCAGTCTGCGAGTTTTCTTTCCTTTTTTACGTATTTTTTTTGTGGCGGCGGCGAAGCCTAAAAATCGTAATTTGAATCCAATCTTCGGCGGGGGAATTCTACCGAAAGGCCATTCAAAGCGCACCGAAATTCCACAAGGCACTCGCCTCGGCTATCAAAACAGAAACCATAAGAGTGTCTAAGAACCCTGGAATATCGCCCCATTAAATGGTATAACCGACTTAAAACCCAGGCCCAGATGCGTGTCATTTTTAATTTAACTATGAGCTGAGGGGCTGGCCAGAAGTGGAGGAGCTGATTTCGTCATAAGGCCAAAAATATGCCGGTTCTCTCGGTCAAGAAACTTCTGCTGGAGAAAAAAGAAAAAAAAATAGAAAAAAGCGTAAAAAAATCAAAACAAAATAAATAACTATGAGACAATGACTCGGAGTTGGGAACAATTTTAGTCTTGTTGCTGGGCGCTTCCCAGGTTTGTTGACCATCTAACCATCCATCTGTTTTGGCCAATGTCGTCATTGTAGCCGGTTCTTTACAGCTTGGTTCAAAGTCTCATTGGGAAGCTGTCAGCTGCTAAAAAATAAAAAATAACACCGGAAAAAGTTTAGAAATTGGCTAGAGATATGCTTTCCTTGTTAAATATAAATCGTATAAATTAATAATAGGGTTTTATTTTTTTTTAATACTTGTTGTGTAGATTTCTTTAAGTTCCTAACATTAATAATTTCCGAATATTTTTATTTACCTTGTATTAGATTTCTGTTTACAAAAAAAAAAAGGTTTGTTATCAGAGCTTCATGATTAATCGCCAGGCTGAGTTTTTCTGGTATTAAACTTAGGGGGTTCTTGGCCCTAGTTCTGACCCACTTGCAGTTGGTTGGGGCAACCAAAACAAAACAAATTCCGGCCAAAAATTGGGTCAAACACTCGATTCAGCCGGCAGGGCAAACTTGTTGTTATGGCGGCCGCCTCAATCATCGGCATGCAAATTCCCAACGTAAACAACAAGCGACGGAACGCCAGAACCTCGCCAATTATGACATACATTCGAGTGGGGAACAGGAACGGAGATATCATCAAAACATGCACTGGGTCTTGGGTAAAGTAATTCCTTTTGAAAGCAGAGCGAATATTGCGTAGCCGACTGGGTGACCAACTGGGTAGTAAAGTGTGTCACTGCCTGCATTCGCTGAGCTTTATTTTTTGCGTCCCCCTTTTGTAGCTCGAGAAGCAAACACAAATTGCTGTGTGCTACTTTTGGCCACGCCTTTGCTTTCAGCCTCTTTTGGGACTCTGTTTGGTAAACAAATTCAGCGCCTTGCCTTGTCACACCAACTAAAAACCCAGCCAAGTCCAAAAGTTGCAGTTGCCAGTTGCAAATGTTATTTTTTTGGTGTCAGTGTTACAATGTTGTGTGTCATGTTTTTTGACTCCGTTTCGCTGGGGGCCAATGCGTAAGCGTAGCTAAACAAAAATGCAAAAAGCGTAAATGAAACCGAAACCGAAGAAGAAGCTTGGAAAACAAACAAAATACTAAATGAGACGCCCACTGAAATATTTGATATGCTAATGCCAAAGTCATGATGCAATTCAGACTCGCTCAGTGCGTACCTGCAACCACATATACATATGTATGTGGTATATATACTACATACTTATCTGCATTTGAATAATTGAGCAAGATGGTGTGAATCTGCCGCGCCTTGCTCAAGTGAATTATTATTTCCATATATATGTACATCCCATCGGCTGGCATCATTCATCACACGCCGCCCAACCTGAATATTCTCTGGGCATTCAATCTTTCGTTAGGAAAATCATAAAACATTCCCATCATTGCAGGACATGAAACATTTTCCGCTGCTCAAAGAAATATACACAGAGCGTCGAAAATTGCGCAATTTAATTGCTGCCATGGCAGACTTTTTGATTGTAATTTATGGGCCATGTTGTCGTAGACTTTTCTGTTTTTACAAGTTAGCCGCTAAGGCGTCTTAATGTTGGTCAATGTTTTCTGGATGCCCTCCCGCCTCCGAATTGAGAGAATTTCAATATCAATTTGTCTTTCGAGAGTGATTTACTGTGAGTCTCCGGGCATAATAGAATTGATTGAGATACGCGTACTCAAGCGTTGTACATTGCGGCGCAGTAGTTTGTTATTAGCACCTCGCACTGAGAACAGTTTCGATTCAATTCCCTTCCTATATATGCCGCTTATCTGGCGACTTGCTTTGAGTAAATATATGCTCTGATACATATTTAGAAGGCAGCTAATTGAAAGGCGAACGGAGTCTGGCATTTGCATAGAGCTGCAGCTCGGCGGCAGATAATGCAAGCCAGGGAAGCTCAGGCTCACAAAGAGTGGCCTAATTAGTGTCAAGTGTTGCCCCAACAACGACAGCAACGACAGCGGCAGCCGCAGCAGCAGCAGCAGCAGCAGCACCAACATCAGGCACAACAGCAACTTCAATGAAAACGACAACATCGCTGACAATGCCCAGACAAAAGAGAGAAGTCAATTAGAAAGATACAAAGCGCAGCACACAAAACTCTAAATGCACTTAAAGAAATGTACTAAATGAGGAGAGGTTTTTTTAGATTGAAAGGGTAAAAGTTCAGCTATTAGGTAAACTTTTTGTAATTTCTTATAAATAAAATTATTTAAAAAAGCCATAGGGCCTTCTCAGCTACATTTTTAACAAGTGTAAGCCTATAAAAACAGTATTTTCTTATTAAAAAAAGGTTTTTTGATGTTTTAAATAAGTAAATTCAAGGGGAACTCATTTTAAATTTAAAGAAACTGCATTTAAATATGAAAAGGTTAGAAAATTATACCATTTATAAAATTCCCTTTCCCCACTTCCCTTTCTTGCGGTGTGTGTGTATATGGGATGGGATTCGGGTTTGGGCTTCGATGAATGCACTGGAGTCTGGGACGGCATTTGGCCGTACTTGTGTGCATGCATTGCAACAGCGGCTGCCGGCAAAACGGTAGCTGAAAATGTATCCACAAGTTCGCTTTGTTGACAGCCAGTGGGCGCGCTCGCAAAACGAAATACAAATCGAGGCGATTGTGCTGCTGCTGCTGCTGCTGCTGTTGCTTCGAACTGAATCATGACCCAATAACCCAATTTTTCAAGCGCCCCGACTCGCTCGCTCGAGCGGCAACCGCAATGACAACTGCAAGTGGCCATAGCAACAACAACAGCAGCAGCGGTAGTAGCGGCAAAAATGTATCGCTCAGATACAAAATAAGCACAAACAAAACTCGGATAGGCTTTGAGCTGTAAGCCGTTGGCATTGAGATGGCTCCAAGGGGGGCGGCACAGAGACGAGGCAGCAGGAAGGTGAACGGGGATTCGCCACTGCATTCGCACTCGTTTTCATCAGTGCAACGGAAGACAAAGCAAACAACAGCCAAGCAGCAATAAATAAGCTTATTTTTAGTTAACTTGCTCATTGCTGTTTGCTCAATATCTGTTCGTGTTTCTCTAGAGATTCAAATCAAGAGAATACACATTGAATGCAATTAGTTTGTAAGTTAAATAAATATTAGAAATGCCGGCAAGTGTCAGGGATAAAAATAGGAAAAGTAAATTAAAGGAGTTTTCAGTTAATTGATTTATTATAACTAGGAAAATAATATTCGAGAGAACAAAACAAACAACTTTAGTCATTTTCTGCTTACTTAAAAAATATATTTTTTGGGAGTTATTATTTTAATAGTATTTATTTAGAATCACTTTAAGTGTCAATCCCTCTTAATTCGATTTAAATCTCAGCGCAGTATTTTTTGGGAGAAATATTTGTATTATTTTTTCATCATTTTAAGTGTATTTGCACCTCAAATCAATTTCCATTGCAGTAAAGATTAACTTCGAGTTTGTCTTCAATCCCAGAACCAAATTTATAATTCGCTTTTCAGTTACCTAATCAAATAATGAAATAATGAATTCAATTAGACGGCCAGTTATTCTCGAAGGCAGTTATTCCAACTATTTATCAATTATGCTGGCAAAGCTCCTCTAATCCACTCCAAGTGAAAACTGCTGAGATTTTCATGGAAAAATGATTTTCAAGAGAGAGGGAAAACTGTAATTATGGTAATCTGCTTTTATTTACGGGAAAGCTGCCTCTGTAACACACAATGCACACAGTTGAGTATTCAATTTGCAATGCACTTCCCTGGTCCAATGTTAATCCAATGTGTCGGATGGAATATACATATTTTGAACTGAATGCAATTAAAGTTTCGGTTTAATTTCTTTGACAGTCCAATTAGCAATTTGGTTTATATTTTTTACAAAGCCCAGTGCCTAATCCCAGGCCCATACGCATCGTTGCCCAATATTATTTTACAATGGCCACTGAGCCAGCTTTGCATTAAACACACACATCATTTCGTGGGCTCTTATGCTAAATTTATGACGTAGATAAATTTTAATGATTGGCGGCACGCCTTGAATTTTAAATTCGAAATGCACACAGCCTTGGACAAGCAGCACGAAAAACGAGACTAGGAAAACATAAAGCCAAAGTCTGTCCGAACCCGAGATAGGTTCAACTAGCCTGAACAACACACATATTGTTCAAAACGAAAAACGAAAACAGATAAATATTTTTAGCTCACTTTGCATGCTGCCATCACGTGCTGGCCGACGCCTGAGCTTTAGAATTATGTTTGAATTATGTTGATTTTATGTATTCGAATGGTTTCGTTTTTTTTTTGTTGGAAAACAAAATTAAGACTCGAAATGAGACGAGTGACGTCTGTTTTTACCTGAGTGCCGCTACGGAAAACCTAACAAGGAAACGAGTTTGTTACGACATCCACTTTTCGGGTATCTAGAAAGCTACATACATTCCGAGGGGGGCAAGCTTTCAAGATATAGCCTGGTGATCGGAGGCTGCCCCTATGTTTTCTCGATCGCGATTCAAATTCTGCTTTACATAGTTTCCGCCGAACCACTATGCTGGATGTGAGTGTGCGATAGTGGTGTGTGGTGTGGTGTGTGGGCGCTCATAAAGCGAATTCAAGGTTGATTACCGACCCGCTCGCTGGGATGTGTGTGAGCGGCACTATCACCTTCGTGAGTTGCTGATTTGGACGACATTTGAAAAATTCTCATACTCTAAGTAAATAAGGGCCCAAAGCTAAATTTTGGTGTGTTCTACATATGGTTTTTGTTGCCTTCTCGTGGGCCGGTTGTGGTTTATTTTATTATTTATTTATGTGGTGGCTGGTTTTTTTTATTGTTGCTGCCGTTGTGCGTTTGTTAATTTCATAAATTAAGCTGCCATTGTGTGTGCGGTGCGTGTGTGTGCCTAGTTGATTGGAATAATAGTTAGGGGTAAAGGGCAAGGGGGTAGGTTGATGGGTCTGAAAAAAAAATATATACATACATAAATAACATGTGAAATATTTTGCCCCATTTGCGGTCCATGTAAGCAATGTACAATATTTTGTTGAAAGGAAGGAAAAATTGTTGATTGTGTCACTCGAAACAGAAAAAAAATATCTCCACAACTTGATTCCAATTTATTTATCAATCGCAGCCCTCGACAACTCTTTGAATAGTTGCTTAACTTTGTTTCTTTTCCATTTTTTGGGCTCTTTATCAGTTCAGTTTGTAAGTTCTGTCGGGTCTCGTTTACCATTTTATTTGCTGCCTCGCTGCTCGTGGCTGTTCAAGGTGAATTATATTAAAAAGAATTTTGTTTACATAGCTGTAAATGGGCTGCGGAAACTTGGATGTACAAACAATTTAGAGGCAGATTTTTTAGTCAACGTTTTTTATCGCTCCGCTCTTTACATGGCAGCCTGGAATTTCGTAAGAGGAAAACATAAATATACACAAGGTTTTCAATCGCAGGAATGAGTAAAAATTCCAGCGTAGTTCTGAAAGCATAATATTTACTTGATATAGATTGAAATTAAAATAAACATTTCTATTTCTCTTCTGCTTTCAGGTAAGCAACTTAAACTCCCCGTTAATGTGATGTTTATTTGGGCAACCGTTTCCGGATCGCTTGTACATGAGTTTCAAGGTTCAGGTAAAACTTTGCCACTCCTTGATGCGCAAATGCAATATAAAAAAGTTGTGCAACGCTTTCTGCGCTCACCTGTCATGATAACAAAAATAAAACTATTAACTTTTTACAAGTTAAATTAGCAACTATTGCCGGCGTTTGCTGTTTACGTAAGGTAACTGCTCAAACCAGAACAACAAAAGCCGGCAACCAAAGCTGCATTTATAATTGTTTGTCATATTTTTTGTTTCCATAATCACCTATTTTCTTCCGTGCAACTCATTCGCCTGACTTTTGAGACTTCTGCTGATCGGCTGACACATTTGATGTACACATTATATGGATGTGACCCTCGCTTGTGGTTATCACTATCGGCAAAAACAGCAGGCAGCAACATTGCACCCCCATAATATGGTAAATGCAACCTTGGGGGCAACAACAGACGGCAATGCACAGCGAAGGCGAGCCGAATGGCATAAATGGAACTGACATTGGCTATGCAAATGCATCTATGCATGCGAGGGGGTTGCTCGAGTAGTTTGTGGGGTTGGGAGATTGTGTGGCAATAGCTGAAAATATAAGAAAATTATTTAAGACCCAGAAAAAAATGTAAGAAATAAGAATAGAAGTTTATAAAATAGATTAATTATGAATGTTTAAGCTTCTTATCAACAAAAACCCGCCATTCCTTTTTGGTTGGCTTATTAAACTGTAGGAATTAACTTGTAGTTCGGAATTTTTAACTGCAATGCTTGCTAGAATATTTGAAACACATTTCTTGGTCTATTAAAAAGGGTTTATTTCATTTATTTCCAATCATCCAAACCTTATTAAAATACTTGTCTCTGCTGCTTGTTTCTAAATGCGAACTTGAGAATTCTAAGCACAATGCTGGCAAAATATGTAGAAACGTTTTTTGGATTGATTAAATAACTATAAATAATTTTAGTCAACAAACCTAAATATTTTTTTGCTGACTGAACTAACCTAAAAAATTTGCCTAGGCAGTTTGTCCCTAAATGAGAATTTTAGGTGCATGAACTTTTAAAAACTTGTTTCAGATCATTTAAAAATAAAATAAAAATAAAAATCTTAAGTACACTCTTGAAAAAAATCGTATATTTATTAGTTTTTGTAATATTTTTCTTTTTACTTAATAATTTACAAATAAATTGCCTCATTACTCTGCTGAGTGACTCACAAAACAGCTCGATCGGCCCACGCGTTTATTCGATTCAGCATTTGCCATTCAAACTGATTTTGGCACGTTTTTGCCCGAGTTTGCCCAAGCGGTTGTTTCTTTTGTTTTGTTTCGTTTTTGATTTTATTTTTTGTTTTTGGTTTTGGTATTGGCCAAGGATGAGCTTGGCGACGGGCTGACCTCTTAACGCTCCAAGGAAAATAAAGACAGAACACAGCACGCGAAAAGCGCTACTGCGGAAGGCTTGCGGGTTGAGTGCAGTTTTGTTTTGTAAACGCTAATCCGCCTGACATTGTCAGCTGAAATTTCTTTTAATGTCATTTCGCCTTGGCCATTCCCAAGCGGACGTCTAATGACACCTGGCGCAAAATTGGCAGGTGGAGAATGGCGAAAAGCTCGGCTAGGGATCCGGAAAAGAGCCCCGGCACTGTGCTGCAGCGCTGAGCGCGTTGAGGCTTTAATCTGATGATTGTGGTTTTTTACAGTTGCATAAAGCTTCCCGCAATCATCGTTCATTTAGCTCGATCGTCGCCACGGCACGCACACTGCCACAAAATACTATGGCATACCGGACAGTGTGCATGAACAGGTGCCTAACCTTGCGCAAATATTGCAAATTGACCTTTACATAAATAAACGCTCTGGCGTTGCAGTCGCTGCTGTCGTCATATGTGGAAATTCGTGCTGCGTTGCTTTGTTTTTTGCTCTCCGATCTCCGCAATTTAACGCTTTTTCATTTTTTCCCGTACATGTACTTGCATATGTATTGTTTTTTGCTGCTCTCAGTTGTTTTTACAATTCGTTTTCTTAAAGGAAAAGCTTTTTGGGTAATGTTTGTTGCAAGAAAATCAATGTATTTTAATGAATATAATACATAATTACAAGAATAACATATTTTAAGTGCATTATTTTGTATCAGTTGTTCCAATAATATTTGTAAATCCATAAATATTACAAGACAAAAAACTAAAATGAACTATTTCTGTGCCAACTGGGTTAAATCATTTAAATAGAAAGCTTTTTAAATGGAAATTCCAGCAATCGCACTCATTATAAGACCCAAGCCTTCAGTTTCTTATCGGTAAAAGCTTTTCCGTGTTTCCGTGTAACTCAAGCAATACGAAATTCAGGCTAAGCCATTTATAGTTCCATTCAAGAGAGTTATTTCGGCGGAGACGTAAATCAATTAAATGAACATTTTCGGAGGCCAACTTCTTCGGGTGAATGTTGAAATGTGCTCCCAAAAATTAGGTTTGCACTTGCTAAGCTACTTAACTGTGATGATGGAAATTTTGAGCGAGAGGAAATTTAGAGAGAAATGGGGAGTGACGTCAATTTTGATGGCATTTTAATGGGTACTGAACCGGGAATGTCTTTAGTCAAACGCAGTGCCATAAATGCCAAATATGTAATTTGCATTTAATTTGATATTTGAGGGGAGTGATGTTTGCAAGTGCCCGATAAGTGTGTGCCAGCTTTTATGCTTTTGGGACAGCAATTAGGGCGACGACATTGTTGCCAGGTTGTTATGGTTGCCTGGGTCTGGGGTTTCTCAGGAAGGTGGGGATCCTGCCGCATTCTTCTTGGCCTAGACTTTCACCCCAGACATCTGACCATCTTCGGTGGAGTTCATTTCCCCGACCGCCGTGCAACGGGTTTGTTTACCCTGGAACTCCCTATCGCAGCTGGGCTCTCACATTTCGCTTTGCTATTTAACCGCTCTTTATGACGGCATCAACCTGCCAAGCTGGCCAACTTAGCCAAGTTAGCTGGCGCCCATCCTCGAGCTTGTCAAGTGCACTGGCAGAGGCAGTGGCAGGATTTCAGCTCTTGCATTCGCTTCCGTTGCAGCCGTTTTGGCCCTTTGAAATTGTATTAGATTTCAGCAGAAGGTAGAAGGCTATGTTTATCCCCATAGTAATACCTGGCCTTTGTAGTGCCGCCAGAAGACTTGATATTAATTAGCCAACTGTTTGTGCAGAGGATACTTCTTTTCCCCCTGCGAAAGAGGGCTTCTCCTTTGAGATTAATATAATCAAAACGAAAAACACACAAACGGAAAGTTTCTCAAACGCTCTACATCGGGACTTTCGATAATTAACATAAATGCGCTCTCGCAAGCCATTCATAAATTATGTTGCCATTTAAAAAGTCGTAAACGTAATTTTCTTAAAAGGTTATTATCGCAGCTATTTTTGGCTTCTGGCTTCTTAGACACAGACAAAAGCCACAAAAAACAGCACAGAAATAGCAAAAAAAAAAAAGTCAAGCAAAAAGTGTGCAAAATGCGAAATGTCTTTTAGCGCGTCGTTTACAAGCCATTTCCATTTTAATTTTAACTGCAATCGACAGCATAAAACAGTTGTTAAAAGCAGCACAGTCAAGCAACTAAGTTAAAGAAGAAAAAAAAAAAACCGAATTGCGTGTAAAGTCACTGCAGCAATGGCAAAAACAGCAAAAAAAACCGGCAAAAACTACAATAACTAGCAACAAAGTGCGCGAAAATTCAGCTTCAAGTTGTTACTTCCCTCTGGTCCCCCTCCATATCGGTTTTATTGCATTTGCAGTTGGCCATTTCTCTACATTTCCCCAAGAGGTTTTCACTTTTTTCTCCCCATCGCCTGCCCAATAGCTTTGGGCGTAATTATGAAACTTTTTGCATTTTAATTGGATTTTTATTGATCTTACGCACGTGATGGTTTCCGATTGCAATATGATTAACCAGCCATCGGCAGAAGCGGGCAACTCGTTAAACAATGCAATGTGGGCCTAGCAGTTAACGCACTCGAAAGACAATGGCCATTTGGGATGGAAAATGGAGAGAGACGCCGAGAAAAATCGAGGAAAAACGGCCAAATGCTAATGGGAAAACGTGAGCTACGCTGTGGCTCATTATTGCAATTGAAATTTGCCTGCCTCCTTTGGATTTGGCCAAGAAGGCGGCTATGTCCAGCTTAAGCACCAAGAAAATAATGACAGGGATAATAACGTCAAAGCCATCGGTGAGCTGCACAGTTTTATGGTTAGCTATTAGCTTTTCAGATGGCCAAGTCATTAACCAGATCAAGCCAACTTAACAGAAAAGGATAAGATATTACAAATTATGTACATGATTATTATGAACTGTAAACTATGTAAATGTTTTTGAAATGTATACAAAACTCTAAAAATTATATTTTAATTATATAAAATCAATATAAAGGGGTATCAGCTAGACTTTACCTCCTGGAAATTCTCCTTGTCTTGCCGCGATGAAAATAGCTGCTGATAAATTTCATAGACCCTGATATGCATATTGGGGAACCTCGTGCCATAAACGGAAACCCTGGCCAGCTGTGCGTGCAACCCTGCCTCAATGACAGCCCTGGCAACCCTGGCATTTTCTCGTCTCCTCCCGGAAAAAGCTACCCAGTTTTGGCCTGGCCCATTGTTTTCAGCAACAAGTTGGCGTGCGTACCATTTCCCAATGCGATAACTGGCGAGCGATATGTCAATCAATTGCCACAGGCCCCCTTTGGCCATATAGAAATATACATAAATACATCCATATGATTGGGTGAGGGTGTGCGAGAGGTGGGCAATTAACCCACTACGCGGCAATTAATCAATCGGCAGCTAACATGGCTTTATGCCTTTTCTCCCCTTCAGGTTTCATTGACAATTGGGCAGGCAGTCAGACAGACAGACGTATTTACATATGTTATGTTTGTGTTATGTTTCGAGTGCCTATTTTATACGAATTTTAATTTGCGCCATTTAGTTTATGACCTGTTAATGGTTATATCTGGGAATTATGATTAAATTGAGTCATTATTTTTGATGCAAATTCGTTAACCCGATTTGGGCAGAGTTTTAATGTGTTTTAAGCGCCTTTTTAATGTTTAATTTGTAACAGGTTGTACATGATTGATTAACACTATAAACTGTGTCTTACTTTTACCAATATTTAAACATTTAATTTCAACAATTATTTTAATAATATAAATTAACTTTAATGTTTTTTTTGCTACACATTTCATGATTAAACCCACATTTCCTACTATCTTATTCCAGCCCCAGTTTTCATTATTTTTGATGCAAATTCGTTAACCCGAATTGGGCAGAGTTTTAATGTGTTTTAAGCGTCTTTTTAATATTTAATTTGCAACAGCTTTTAAATGATTGATTAACACAATACATTGTTTTTTACTTTTAACAATATTTACCATAAACACTTAATTTCAACAATTATTTTAATGATATAGATGAACTTTAAGGGTTTCTTTTGGTGCGTATTTTATGATTAAACCCACATTTCCTGTTACCTTATTCGAGCCCCAGTTGAAGGCATTAAATCAATGAACTTTGGTGGAATATGTATTTGGCTTGATATCAGATTTATGGCCTGGACCTTAACGGTAAACCGAGCGTGAGTCAAAAGCAATCCCCGAATTTATAACACCCAACCAACCAGTTTTTTGGTCTCCAAAATCTTTCATTTCCCTTGCTCTTCGAAAGGGAGACAGAGTGAGAGAGAGGTGAGTCGACAAAGGGCATGTGGATGCTTATATGCCGGGATTCTGAAGGGCATCGGGCAATGGCCACCGGGCCCTGGGCCTGGGCCCTTTCTCCGCTTCGATTTTGTAATTGAAGAGAAACCCAAACCGAGAATGCAAACCCGAAATTCGAAAGTTATTACGCTTAATTTATGGGTCAAATGTGCAGTCTCCGCTTTTCCCTTTTTTCTTCTTCTTGGGCCTTTGCGTCACAGATTTGAAAGTGGAGATATGCTGGAGCTTAACTTTTCGGGGGCCACGACCTTAATTTATATGATTAGCGGACTGCTGCTGCACCGTGTACAAATGCAGATAAGACCCGAAAATGATTCATTTAAGTGCGGCCAAGTGGGTCATTGGGGGGTTGGGTTTGGTCAGATGGCGAAACTTTGGCTCAAACAATACTGTTGCCGCTTGTTGTCGTTCGGCAGGCGTTTCGAATTACAGCGAACAGCTCCTTTTACAGGCAATATGCAAAGTCCAGAGGCAAGGCAAGGCGATGTCTAAATTTCCAAATACGCAAAAATGCTAAAATGGCACGCCAACGTTCGCATTGCATTTTACTGGCTTTCAGGCCTTTTTCTGCATTTTTCTTCTCGCCTTTGGTTTGAATAATTGAAGGTGAGGAGGTGCTGCCACGCAGGGAAAATCGTTAGGGCGACGCAGATGGATTCGAAATTGGAATTGGAATTTCAAATTTCGAGACCCGAATGGTTTAGGATGCGACCTGGGAATATGTATTTGCTGGGAAACCACTCGACTATATCGTATATTTCGTATGCACATCCCACATCCTTACAAAATGAACACACTTATTCTTTTTTTGACAACTCGTCCCCACATGTCCGATGTGTCTGAGGCTTAAAAGGACCCCGAAGCCAGGATTGTAACTGACGGGTTGCCTCTGTGGTTTCTGTAATTAAGTTACCAGCCCTTCGAGTGGCACGGACTCTTCGGCCTGGCTCGTGTATTTATACATTTGCGGCTGTGGTTAATTAAAATGCAATTGTCAGCCCCAGAAGATGCAATTTAATTATGCTGTCAGAGGCTTATTGTTGCGGTCAGCTGAAAGTTGCAAAAGTTAAGGATCCTCGACCGAAGAGCGAATGGAATTCCATTTATGGAATGCCGCCAACACATGAATGGGGAATTCAATTTCAAGTACACAGATGAAAAGGGGTTCAATTAGCATTAATAATTAAATATTTTTCAGTCTGTCCTGAAAAAAGGAAGACTTTTTCAATTGAATAAACTCAAAATGAAAATCACTCATAAAACCTTTTTCGGAAGTCCCATAAAATGTCTCTCTCTCTCTCCGTAGTGACCTTATTTGTTCCCCATTCATTGGCTTTTCTGCCCCACTTTGGTGGGTTTATTACTGCCGTCATTAACGGGAATGGGTCCATTGAACCAGGCAAACCTGGGAAAAGCACCTCGGGGCTGCTAATTCGAGTTGAGATCGCCGGATGACTAATGCCGGACCACCACCATCCGATCGGATCTATCAATCGCTCGGTCGCCTTATCTGATTCCGCATAAACAAAGCTGGCAAGAAGCACATACCGCACAATAAATTGGCCAAAAAGCCGCTGGCCGCCAGCCGGTTATGGCCATTTAAGCCCAATCGCGCTCCATAAATATTGAGCTCATATTGCGAGAGCGGGAGATTGATGGGGCAAATTGATTTGCAGCACGCTGCATCTCTCAATCTATTGCCAAATTGAGTGCATCGCCGCTGGTCGCTGCTCGCTGGTGAGAATTGATTGAGCCAGTGCCCAGAACATGACATAATTAAGCCTCACTCTCAGTTCATCCCCAAAACCCCTACGATTTGAAAGGAGAAGTTTTAGCCCATGATTTATGGCCGTGGCCACTCAGGAAAATTGAAACATGCGTGAGTGCGAGTGCCAGTGCGAGTATTTGGCCAGGCAGCTTCTTTGCTTGGCCAATGCATTCCCTCAGAGCAAAATTCCAGGCATAAATCAGTTGTCCAGCTACCGGGCTTTCGGCAATTCGATGGGTCTTCAACCGGTCTGGCTCTGGGGCACCTTTACCTTCCTCTGCCACAGACATACCTCTGCCTCCTCTCCCCTGAAATATTCGGTATTCGAAATACCGCACAAAGGGCTGGCAACATCCAGTTTTGCCATCGACGTTGGCATTGGCAACGGTTTGGGGCCGAAAGCGATACGCGAGAGCACAGAACAACAAGGGATGTCTACAGTCCTGAAGTCCTGGCTCATATCCGAGTCCCCCGAAGGGAAGCCCCCTTTTGGGAGGCTTTAAAGTCAAAGCTGGCAACTGCAAGCGGACATGCAAAATTAGCTCTTAAATGTATTTATTTATTACCTAGGAAATTAGCATAAAAACACTCTTAAATTAAGACAATATAATGCTTTCTTTTATATATTTAACCTACTTTTTTGGATTTTATATAAAGGTATAAACCAATTATGTGGAGTTTCTGCTACACCAGCTAGCCCTGAGTTCCTGAAGAGTGTCTAAGATCATAGCTGCTCTTTCTCTGCTTCGTTTTCCTTACACTTTTTATTATTATTATTTTGTCTTGCCAAAGTTTATGACAATTTTTTGTATGCGAATACTTTACGAGTGCGTCGTAAAGCGTCAACAGTGGGGAAAATTGCTATCTTGCCACATTCAGCAGCCCGAAAATGATTTCTTTAACTTTTGACGACTTTTGTTCCGTTTTAAAGTTTTTATATGCAAGTATTCTAGTTCTCTCAAGTTGCTCTATAAACTCTCTTGCCTTCGGTTTCACATTTCACTGCTTGTCGCAGAGGAAACTGAAAGTTTTGCACGTTTGGCAGTTTGTCAGAGAAATACGTGACATCATAATCGCAGCTTAAATAAATTTAACTGTTTTCCAATAAAAATGACACGTTTTAGGGGGAAAGAAAAATGCGATAGTAAGATAATAAAATGAAAAAAATTTCACACATAAAGATAGAATATAAGCTTAGTAACTTTTTAAATTTTAAAATATACCTCACTGATTTCTTTTGCTATTAAAACTGCTTAATAATCAGCTTTTTAAAGGTTTCCCACCCATTAATATCCCTGGATTTTATTAGTGCTCTTTACCAAGTTGTTGCTGACATTTACCGGCCATGCTTAAAGTTGACATTTCAATGCACCGATTTTCGTTATTAAATGCAATCCACTTTGTCCTCCGTTTGTAAAGTGCAAAATTAATTATTATGACCTGCGGCATAACGACAGACCGACGGCCGCCCCTTTTGGCTGCCAACTCCAGCACTCACCTGTTGCTTAAGTTGCCAAGGCAACTGGATTTTTTAATTAATTGTCATCGTAATCATGCACCGAACACTGCATGTGGGAGGAGCCAGCCGCTTTATTAGTATGCGTTCGCGGTTTTGCTTGTTGCGGAGACTGTGCAAACTTTTCATTAAATTAAGAAACTATTTTTCGTATGCAAACATTGCGCATTCATGGAAGATAATTAAAAAGAGTCAAGAGGAAAAATCTGTTGCATGTTTAATCATCAGAACAACCGCAAAAGTGTAGACACATACATAACACAACATAAACAACAAAGTAAAAAACCGAAAGTCAACACAAAGTTGGAAGTTGGAAAATTTAAATTTAATTGTTTCATGGCCAGGCCCGGTTTTTTTTCTCAGTTGCCAAATAAATTTGCATAATAACGAATCATAAATTGCACCCAGCCAGCAGCAGCAGCAGTGCAATTGAGAATATTACAAAATATTGCTTATATTAATTTAGTTTTCTTGTTTTTTGCTCTATTTTCAGGTAAGACACGATTTCCAGTGCTAGGATTTGGCTTTAACCAAAGGGGATGGTGGCGGTGATGGGAACAGTGCTTCCGCCGGACTTGTACGAGGAGAGGACTTCCTGCTGATTTCAATTCAACTTCGATTGGTTTTGTGGAAGCCATAAAAACGAATGCAATGCAGCAGCAGCAGTTGCATAATTTCATGCGCACAGAGCAAATAATTATAATCATTACGCATACGCACACCCCTCAGGCCCCCAGGCCCTCCTCCCTCAGGGTGTCATTTTTCAGCTTAACATTTCAATTTCTCACATTTTTCACTCTCCCGCTGCACAGACATAAATTTTATGCGATTTTCCAGCACACAATTTGCGTGACTTTTGTCAATAACTTGCTCTCACATTGCACTGTCTCATTATGTCCTGGGCTTAGAGGGGTTCAAAGTGTCACACATGGATTTCCGCATATTCCATGTGCTTGCACTCCCATTTGCCGTATTTTTATGTTAATTTATTTGAATTGGAAAAGAGTCGACACAAAAGTTTCCGCTGTTGTTCGGGAATACGGGAATTTTCTCGCATATTATTTTTATTTTTTTTTTTCGTTACTCACCCACAAACCGCAACTCGGGGCTTAATGACCCGCCCACCCCCTTGCCCTTTTTCGATTTTCACATTTTCCAACCCCTTCAAGACCCTTCGCGCCGCACCACGCACTCACCATCCACTATACACTCACCTGGCACTCATCCAGAACGGGAACGGCGGCAAACGAATATCATAATTCAGTCACATTTATTGTGCTCCCAACATCCGGTTTACTTGTGCCACAACTTTGAATTCAAACCGCCGAACTCAAAGGTGGAAGATTGAGAAAAGCCAAGGAAAAAGAATTGTTAAGTATATATCATAATACAGGTGGTACTTTGACTGCAGCTTTAACTGGTTTGAGGTGGATTTGATAAACTTTAAATTATTTTTTAGTGGGATTTTTAAGTGTCAGTGATCCGTATTAATTATATGAAGTATTTCTTAATTAATTCTACATTTGGGCAACAATTTATAGGGCTTAATATTACTTTCCGTGGTATTAAAGTAATTTATAGTAAAGTAAAAGACTTTCCTAGCAGCCAACTTGCAGTATTTTTCAACAAGATTATTAAGTATTACGAGTTTCTACTGTCTATGGACTCAAAGTACTCTTTGGGAAATGTAAAAGGCGTAAAGCAGTCAACTTTACGTATATTTTAGTAAGATTATAAAGTGTTTATGACCACTATTAATTATATTTAACAACTTAATATTTACTACAAGTATTCCTTTATCAAATCAACATTTATGCAGCAATTTATAGGGTTATTCACTTTTCTGCTCATTCAGAAATATGATTTTTACATTCGTATAAAAGTTGCATGCCTTTAACTTGTTCTATTTTTCAGAAAAAATATTCCCATTTAATGATCAGTTAATTATAATTAATATGTAAATTAATACTTAATAATTATTAGAAGGATTTGTACATTAATGAAGTCCTCTAAAGTGCTCAGCGCCTATCTTCCCACCCAGAAACATAGTTTTTCTTTCTATCCATCGGTTTAAAATGCTTTCCCGGAAAAGTATCAGGCTCCTAGCCTCAATATTAAATGTTTTCCGTTTCTGTTTCACTCAATAAACGACTGCAGTTGAGGATAATTGGAAAATGGCAAGGCAGGCCGGCAAATCTAAACGATTTTTCACAGCCTGTGGCCAAACTAACTGACTGATTGGCGGCAGTTCAAGCTAAAAATTTAAGGCTTGCAAAGCATTTTCACAATTTTGATGCATTCATCTTTTAGTGTTTCCCCCCATTTGGGTTTCGGATCGTAATCGAATCGACTTCCGCATGCAGAAAGAGCGAACGAACTTGAAACACTGTTTACTTTCACTCGGATGGCGAGAAAATTTAGCTGATGAGGAGGAGTACGATGAGCTGGTCTCGAAATCAGACTCACAAATGAGGCAACACTGCAGACTCCTCTCTGGGGCCCTCGCGGCTGTCAAGGTAAATTAAGCCAAACAATTTGACACGAAGACAATTAAGCGGCTTAAGACTATCAGCAGTGGCAGTCAAAATACAAAAATAAAAAACAAAAAAATGAAAGTCGCAGGTTCACTTTCGATTTTGTTTTTCGAACTTTGTAGTTGTCGTTGTGCAATTGCCGGCGCCACGAGGCCAACTGCAAAATATGCCGTAATCGCCATTGCACACAACAACAACAGACTGGGGCAGGAGAAGCGGGGGCGCCATCGCATAATTCAATCAAAACTATACAAAAAAAAAACAAGAGAGACTCAAAACTAAAGACTGACACAGTAAAAGTTGCCGAGGGAGAAGTTGCCATTCACTTGAGCGCCCAAGAAGTTATCGCAAAGTGCATATCGAGCATACGCCGCGTTGTCATTGAGACGGAGTTATTTTTAGCACACCAGCCGTGCCACATTTTCCTACATAAGTTTATTAATTTGAGCCGCCAACTGGTTTGCTTTGGCCTGCGTTTCAGTTTGAGAACCGGCGGAAAACCGTAATTCATTTGTAACGTGCAACGTGTTTTGTACCTATAGTTTTTTGTTATATTTGTTGTATATTTTTTTTTTTGGGTGCCTGTAAGACCAAACCAGTTTGCACCATTCGATAAAGGCCCAAAGGCCTCAAGAGAGAGAGATCTACGAGCTGCGATAAAATGTTAAATGCTACACAGATTGATTTCGCCGAGCGAGCGCTTTTCGCCGTGGCATTTTCAAAATGAATTATATAGCCGTATGCAAATTGCCTGAAATGTACAATCAATTTGTGTGCTGCTGTTGTCCCATCCGGCCAAATCTCAAACTCAATTTATTATTAATTTAAATTACAGATTTATGCATATATCGGGTTTTACAGCCCCGCTTTTCAGCCCTGTTTCTCGATTTTTGCTTTATTGATTTCTGTTTGCCAAGCGAACTTGATTCATTTTTCATGTCGACAACCTTAACCAAAATAATGCTATATATTTTTCATGAAAGCTGAAAAGGAGTTTAAAAATACTCTGTTTATACAATTAAACTGTTTTGTTTTTGTTTAAGACAGGTGTTTATAACAAAATGGGAGAGTTATAAATAGCAAAGAGCTTTTGTTTTTGAAGTGCAATGACTTTCATGGGATTCAATAAGTTCTCTGCTCGGAGCAGATCAAGTTGCGATATTCTAGAGGAATTGAGTTAATTAATTTCTATAACTTCACATTTGTGTGGTTGAAGGAAGTGCAATGACTCCCTTGTGATTTAATAAGGTCCTGCTCAGAGCAGATCAAATTGCGATATTCTAGAGGATTTGAGTTAATTAACTTCAGAAAAGGCTTTGGTGGGGTACGGGAAGTGCACTGGCTTTTAATATAAACCTGACCAGAGCAGATTAGGTTGCGATGTTTTAGAGTAACTCGGTTAATTAATTCCCACAAATCCACCTTTTGTTTGGAAGTGTATGAAATGTCTGCCTGGCCAGCGATAACCCTTGACCGAAGGCCACTCCCAGCTCAATGGATATTAACTGAATTCATGCGTTAATTTCCCCAACTTAATTACATGTCGAACAATCTCTGGCCACGCAGACTCATTTCCATACCTGCTTCATATGGTTACACCCACTCGCGACACAAAGTGTTGATCGCGAATTCATTAACTTCGATGTTAACGCAACAATCGAAACTGGGGGAGGAAAAAAGAGAACACAAACCAAAGTGAATTTACACATTTTCCATGTAACTTAAAATCGAGTTCTTTGAACCTCAAAATTGTCCTGCGGAAATTGAAAATTCTGATAGCCTCAGAAAAGGGGTTCTTCGATGGCCTGCCCAGTAAATTACGTTCTGGTCAGGACTAAGCCCTCAAATTAACTTAAGCCATCGTTGCACACACTGTAATCCCCCAGATTTTGGCTCCATCAAAATAATTGAGCTGCCACACTTGTGTGTATAGTATGTGTGTTAAAGTTGAATTTAATTCAATTTTATTCAAATTGGTGTCGGGAAAATTGCCGGCAACAACCGGGAGTGCAACAACATGGTCAGTGAAAAATCATATTTTTATGCTCACACCGCGTTCGAGGGCAGGCAGGCGGCAATGTAATTTCATTCCATAAATTTCCACTTAATTAGCGGTCAGCCGGGGATTCCCCCGGTCACCTCCCGGCCGCGTCATGGTCAGCAATTTATGCTTAAATTTCCGCTGCACATTTTTCAAGGCGATTGCGTACACGCTTTTCAACTTCCACTTAACCTATCCCGTAATTTATGCTAATTTACGCAATTTTCCTTACACAAACGAGAGCTCAGCCCCGATTTCTGACTCAGCCTGGACTCTATGGGCGTGGCAGGTTATGGCGTGACGTGTCGAAAATATATATATGTACATATATTCCATATATGCTGGGCAGATTATTCGCACTGCAAAATAATAACTGAAATTGTCAAGCAAAGGGAAAGGGAACTCGGAAAAATACACTTTATTTAATGGTTGGTTTTAAATGATAGGTTGGAAAGCGAACTCTTCTCTGAATTTTCTTCAGTGCATTTATAAATAAAAGAATAAACTGTAAAGGAAAAACGCGACGAGGCCAAAGTGGAATCAAATTAGTTGTCTCGGAAAATTTATTTCACGCACCTTGGACTACTTTAAGGCGTTGTCATCGGTCAGCGGGCCAAACTAGTTTCCCAGCCAAGTCTCGAGATGCCAGGCGGCAACAACAACGCCTACAACAAATTGAACAAGACCAATAAAAAGCAAATAAACCAAGAAAATAGAAAATACCGAAGAAAAACGAAGAAAAACCAACGATGTCAACAGCTATCGAAGCCGGCCGGCCAAGAGACATAGAGACTATATGTTTGTATATACATATACTATATGTATATATGTATGCATAATGAAAAATAAATGCATTAAAAATCGAAAATCTCAACCCGGTTTGAAGTGGCACAAGCAACGGTACAAGCACGCACATGCACGCTCATGCACACTCTTGCAGCACACACAACAACTTTTCTATCACTCGCACTTAATTCATTTTGATTTCAGTGCAAAGTGGAAATTTATTTGCATAAATTAAAATACAGAAAAAAAGGAGGGGGAAAATACAAGGTGTATATGTATGTATGTTCTCCACATGCAACTGGGTGTAGGCCCCCGCCTCCCCCATTATCTATGTATGTATGTGTATTCGTATTCACGACAAGTTGCCGGTCGGGCCCGTTATGTTGCCTCAGTTGCCTGTTGCTGTCGCCTCGACAGAGAGAGAGAGGGAGAGACGGAGAGAGGGAGAGACAGGGACAGAGCACCGCTGTCGGGCTGTTGCATAAATAGAAAATTTATTTATTGATTACGCCGTCTGAATTCCTATAAAAAACATTTTTTTTTTAGGTTTTTAGGTAAGTGCTTAAAGCACGAAATCGTTTTTATACAAGCTTTCGGCGCTGAGTGACTTTTTAGTAACCAATAATGTTTTATTAAATGCCATCAGTGGGCATGGTGGGCTCTTGGTTTAAAAAATTAAGCAACACAAGTGCTGGCCTCCTTAATTGATAAAAAATTTATGCAAAAGGTTACATCTACTGGTAAATATTTCAGTGAAAACGGAGAGATGCATTCAAAAGAACCATAAAAGCATTTAAAAAATACATAAAATCGGCTGTTATAAAGAGATTTAAGGCCGTAAAAGCTTTTAAATATAATCAGAGGTTCGTGCTTTGAAATACGAAGTATTACAAACAGTAATAATATTTTGTTAGCCATAAACCTTCATAGTTGCTGCATTTTCTTTAATTTCAAGAGAGTATCAATCAATTATTTGGCCAAAACTACTGTTCTTTTGCCTTGTCATAGCCTTTGGTATTTGGGAATTAGCCATTTCAACTTCGACTTCCTCAAAGCCACGGCCTTGAGCAATATAGGAAGCCGCAATGCAAACAGCAAAAAAAATAGAAAACAAAAACACATAAGAAATAATACGAACAAAAAACGGTGTGAAAACGACAACAAAGAAGCACGGAAAACGAAGAGGAATTGTTAACGCAAACAGCATTTTGCACATTGTTAGCAGGCCGCGAGAGGCATGCAACTAATCATTAGAAGCTTGTTTTCCAATTTGTTGCCGCTTGTTATTGTTGCCGGGTTTCAATGTCAATTTGAATTAATTAATAGAGAAACCAACATGAAAGGGGCAGAGGCGAAGGCAACGCATCGGAAGCTCAATCTGAATGCAAACAAAAAAGATGCAGCCCAGCGAAGCGTAGCCAATCCCCGGGGCCGGGAATGCTGCCCCCTCGAAGTCGTAATGGAAATGATCATTCAACAAACGATATCAACAGCCACGATAATAACAATAACAGCAGCAGTGGCAGCAGCAGCAGCAGCAACATCAGCATCGCTTTATTCCGCTGCATTTTTAATGATTTCCCTAGAAGCTAAAACTGCAGAGGCAGATCAAGATACAGATACAGAGATACATTTATGAGCAGGAGCTGCCACGTCCACTTTGTGCTGTCTAGTGTGGCATTAAAACAGATATTATGTTAGTGTGAAGTATGAAATAATTATTTAAAGATAGCACATTTTATCAAATGAAGTTGAATATTTTAACCTGAAAATCGAAGAAATGCAGTTATAAAAAATCTAAGCTGACAGCACTGCCAGACAATGCCCGTAAGCGGATTGCATGTGAACAATGTGCAAATAGTATCAGCAGCCAGCAAAAAAATATCATCATCATGTAAGAGATATCAATTTGTAAGAACCCATCAGAAGTTTACAGGCAGCAGGTAGCAAGAGCAGATGCAACCATAACAACGCCATCATCCTCATTAACTGGATTCTGGTGGTGAAGGATATTTTGCACTGTTTATCTGGCCATGTTCAGCCATGAAGTATTCATTACGAAATATTAATTAGGCGGAGAAAGAGCCAGAGGATTGCATAGCCAGTTGCGGAAAAAGTACACTGCATTTGGGAATCCCAAGTAGGGGGTAGATATTGCAAATATCCTAGGGGCTGGAAAGCGTGGCAAGGACTTTAAGGGGTACTTTTAAAGTGTTCAATACTGATTATTGCAAGGGAAATTATTGCGGACTAAGTGATTATAAAGTACTACGAAAGACAGAAAGAGATATGAACTAAATATAAAATTATCTAAAGGTTTACCTGTTTGTTAAATCAATTTAAAGATAATTTGTATCATTCTCTAATTAAACTAGAAATTCTTTAAGCAGCTGCTATAATATATGGGCCAATAATGATTAAAAATATACAGAAATATTGAGGACTCAGTGATTCTAAGGAACTACCAAAGGCATAGAAGAGATATTAACTAAATATAAAACTATCTAAATGTTTAAAGTTTGTTAAATATATTTAAATATACTTCTTATTTTGCTCTTATTAAATTAAACAACTCTTTCAGCAGCTGCTATAATTTATGTTCTATTGAGGACTTAAAATATACAGTAATAAATAAGTTTCTCTTATAAATAAATTATTCTTTATTACCAACCCATAGATCTTTACTCTGTTAACTAAATAATAATTGTATTTTTCTCCAACTAACTTTGTATTTTCACCTTTTCCCTCATTCCAGGTATGTTTTCTAATGGCTACAAACAATTCGGCTAGATGAAACCGTAAGCGAAACACAGAAATTTGTTCCTGGCCGATCTTGGATTTAACGAACAATTGGGTCGAGTTATCCGGACCGCTCATCAGCGGGGTCGTCTCTCATATTCCCATATTCCCGCATCCACGTATCTAAGCAACCATAATTGCCAGTTGAGTTGAGTTGAGTTGCGCTGTAAGCTTCTTTTCCAGGCTGCAAGTTGGTCGTGGAGTGGCAACAAAATGATTTACAAAAGATAACAGAAATTGCTCGCTGCTCGTATGTTGGCCTACAAAATTCGAGAGAAGGAAAATAAAAATCATGAAGAATACATTGAGAGCGGTTAAGGCTGCTGCTTTGCTTTTCCCCCACTCCCCACAAAAGGCCCCCATAAAGCCCCTGTGCAGTTGGCAGCTAATGGTTCTGGGCATTGTTTTTGTGGTTGCAGCTCCACCCCTTTCCCCTGCTGATGCACTTTAAAATGATTTTCCAAAGTTTCGCCACAGCCCCAAAGAAAGACCAAGACCAAGTCGAAGCGTTAAAAATGCAACTTGAAATTACTTGTGCTGCTTTTTTCCCCATTTTCCACATTTCTTAGCCAAAGTCGAAGTGCGGAAAATGGCAAAGGAATTTCCCTTCAACGTGAGAATGGTGGCGAAATAATTGAGAACGATTTTTGTGGCATTTGTTTTGCCAAAAGGAAATTGATTTCCAATACGAAAACCGAGAAACCGATGAAAAGGTTGGTTTTCCTTTTGTTGGAAAAGCAACGAACTCCCGAACTTGTTGAATGAAGATGTATGTGCCTGCGTTTGGCATCGATTTCTTTTCGTTGTTGATTTTTGTTTTATTTTTTTGTATATTTTTCATCTTGGTACCAATCCCCATTTCTTTTACAAGCCAAGCTGGCAGAGGTTAAACGCAGCATGATGGCTGATCATCAACATTAAAGCCAAGTGCCTGGCCCATGGCTCTTTGCCTTCGCTTTTGCTTTTGGCCTGACTATGGATCTTGCATTTTCTGCGGACGTTGCCCCTTTTTACCTGCTGATAAATGCAGCTAACCTATATTTTAGATCTCCTCATGTTGCCATTGCCGTTGTGGTTGTTGCCGCGTCTAAAATGGCGTTGTGAAAAACATTATTAACCAATTTTTATTGCATTCTACTTTGGCCGTGGCTGTGGCT
>VNJV01006295.1:0-11085 GCA_008042635.1 Drosophila nikananu
GGCGACCCACCAGTCGACGCGAAACCGAGCTTGACACCACTGGCCATCCGACTGTACGATGGCGCTGTCGGCTCTGAATGAGCAATTTTCGGTTTCTAAGACAAGCCAGACTCTGGGGTCGTGTCAAAAGATCGTTCCCGCTTGACCTTGACCGCGGCGGGGGGGGGGGGGGGGGGGGGGGGGGGGGGGGGGGGAGCTTTTGCAGCCTGGAGAGCTTCTGCTCTCGGGAGCCCATTTGCGATAGCAGCCTTGAACAGCTTCTTTTCGCGGCTTGTCATTTTGACAAAGGCGACCTCGGAAACCAGCCTCAACCGCTGAGGCCAACACCTCAGGATCCCCTAGGGTCACCAAGACCTCCGTCGACGAGAAGGAGGCAGAAGCCACCCGTCCTGAGACGGATGGTGGCACATCTTGGCGGGACCGACATCCGCGCATATGGGGATTGGCGCCGGCAGCACGTCAGCTGCAGTGCCTCGATTGGCCGTGACCGTAGAGGTTGAGGCCTGGGGTGATGCTGTCAGAGTCACATCAAATTCATTTTGTAAAATTGAATCATCCATAAATGAATCCCACGAGTAGTCGGGAAGGGAGGTCAACCGCGGCATAGCCCGTGTACCGCGGGAAGTCCACTATTGAAACTGGAGGAGAACAGGTATCCAGAGTCCGCATACTAGCGACGGAGCCCCCTCGGCCATGAATCCTTCGGCATATGCTGTTTCACCTTGGATTGGGGAATTTTATAAAGAGTTATCTTCTCTTAGCCCGACTACCATTAGTCAGCACCCTTGGTCGAGACATGACCAACACAAGGGCCTGTTTCCAGCCGCCCTCGCGTGGAGAGTATAGTCGCACTTCCGGCGGTGTGTGCAGATACGGCGCTTACTATCAGCGTAGTTACACGTGATTCCCCTTGCGCACCTGCCGGCTGACGGCTGAGAGAGGAGAGGCTTATCGGCCTGTAATCCTTAGGCGTGCAATGCGATGGCCTGCCTTGGGGATGAAAACAACTAGGGACAAGTTAGATTTATTGAGGCGCCACAATGCGTCCGTATCGGCGCTCTTGGCTAGATTGAAGGACTGAATCGTGGTCTTCTTGAGGCAGCCTTCCTTACACCACCATGGTGGCTTCTTCCCAGTCTTTCCCCCTTTCTTACTACGGGGCAGGACCTGTCTAGAGCTGTGCTACAAGCATCGGTAAAAGTCTCAACAAAACGCTCCAGCCCCTCCGAACAGAAGTCCGAGTGGGTTGGGGCTGGAGAGGGTTTAAGGATCTTACTCAGCTGGGCTCTATATTTCTCCCAGTCAGACCGCCGGGGGTTCCGGAAAGTGACTGGGTTGAAAATATCGAAGCCTAGCCTGAATTGGATGTACCTATGGTCAGAGAATGAGTGCTTCTCCAGCACTCTCCACGACTTCAGAGAGTCCTTCAGTGAGAAGGGTGATGTCTAGCACCTCCCTACGGTTTTTGATAATAAAGGTGGGTTCAATCCCCGAATTAGCCACCAGTAAGTTAAATTAGAGGATAAAATCAGAAAGAAACTCACCCCTATCGTTGGTATCTGTACTGCCCCACTGATGGTGATGGGCATTCGCGTCGCACCCGATAATGGAGTCCAGGCCCAGCCTTTTGCTGTCCTCGGTGACTTGCTTCAGGGTTGGGGGGATGGGGTCTTGGTCGTGCCTCAGGTAGGCGGAGAATATCCGGAGGGATCCACGAGGTCCCCCTAGGCATGCTGTAACTATGTCTTCATTGCTGAAATTGGGTAGCTTAAAAAGAGTTAAGTCTTTCTTTGCGAGTATGCAGGCTCGCGATTTACCTGTTGTGGGGGCTGCGTAAAGCCTATAGTCGGCTGCGCTCAACCCTTGGATTCTGTCGCCACAGACCCAGGGCTCCTGGATGAGGACAGCATCGGTGCCTTCTTCTGCTAGGTGGACGAGAACGGCAGCGGAAGCTGCTTTACTGTGGTGGAGGTTTATCTGCAGAAACGTCAGAGACATTCTGCGTTTTTACCACAGTTATATCGGCGTCCAAGGTTGGCTCGTCCAGCCCATCCTCCTCCTCGGACATACCAACATCGCGAAGGCCCTTCGCCAGTTCGCTCTCCTCGGAGACGTAGCCCTCCAGAATGTCCTCCTCGTCGGACAACTCTGGCGCCTCCTCAATCTGAGGTCCCGACAGGTCGGGGATCTCCTCTTTTAAGCCCGTCTTGGCGTCGGCCTTATAAACGCGCGCGGCCACGCTATCAAAGCCGTACCGGAGAAGCCCCCCGTTATTCTTCAGCACCTCGACTGCCCCCTCATTTAGAGTCAGGACAACCTGGCGCCTCGGATCAACGGCCTCCTCGACCTTGGCGACTCTCCAATCAGAGGAGGGAAGGTCGGGGTTACTCAGCAGCAGGAGCATGAGTATCTTCTCCGGTTCCGCCGGCTTGTGGGACAGCCGCGCCCTGGGTCTCGGCTTACTGGGGATCTTGTCCCAGTCGATAGCGACGAGCTTCGCACCAGGGTACACCTCACCCAGTCCTGCGATCGCCCGCTTATAAAAGGTGACGGAGGCCGTGTCCTAGCACGCGATCACCTTCACGCCACCCTGGTGCCATCCGGCATCCTCGCATCGAGGCAGTGCACCTCCCGACTCCAACAGCTCCTCCACGAACCTGTTGTGCAGCTCAGCGTTTGGCAGCGCTTCTGCCCTCGTTCGAGCTGGTAGGTTGAGCACTGGGAGCTACTGTCCTTCCCGCCTTCTCAGGCTTGAAGTCCGGCAGGACACCTCTCGCCCACTTTATGAGACCCGCTTGTTCCGGGTCCGCCTCCATGGCTGGGTTTTCTCTGTCGAGGATAAAGGCCACTCTTCTCCGCTCGTGATAGAGCGTCTTCTTCCTCTCTTGCTGCTGGGCAGAGCTTCCTGGGGAGGTGTTGCCTCTGGAGCCGCCAGCAGTCACGTCGAGGGACTTGCCCCCGATCACGCTGCTCGGCGGGCCCATCGGTTCGCCCTTACCAGTAGCTCTAGTCCCCGGATGAAGGCGCTCTGAAGAGCTCACCTCTTCGAGTTTATGGTTTATGCCGACTTTAAGGTCTGACAGCCACCTATGTTTTTGTTTTTACAATTTGGATTCATTTTTTGGTCCCACGAGTATGCTGGGAAGGGGATCGTCCGCCACGGTAGAGCCCGCGTACAGTGGTAAGCCTAGTTTAAACTGATGAGTCGGCCGGTCCACCGGAGTCCGCATACATATGCTGTTCCACCTTGGATTGGGGTAATTTTTTGGGCAGGAGTTTTCTTCTCCCCGCCCGACTACCATTCGTCAGCATCCTCAGCAGAGACATGACCTACTGGGACCTGCTTCCAGCCGCCCTCACGGGGAGAGTATAGTCGCACTTCCAACGGTGCGAACAGTTACGGCAGGTGATTGCTCACCCGTAATTCCCCCTGTCCGCCCGCTGGCTGACGGCCTGAAACACTACTAAGAAATGTTGATCGAAATTCTTTATTAGGATCACAGAAATTACACTTACTAATGATTTTTAGGTTTCAACAAGTTCTGAACAAATTGTGAAACTACTTAGAAAATAAATAGGTTAGAGTGGGGAGCTTTGAAGCACGCTTTGTTGAATGGCTTAAACTTCTCAAATTTACTTTTTTCACATTTTTATACCCTTGCAGGGTATTCTAATTTTAGTTAGAAGTTTGCAACGCAGTGAAGCAGACATTTCCGACCCTATAAAGTATTTATATTCGTGAGCAGCATCATCAGCCGCGTCGATCTAGCCATGTCCGTCTGTCTGTCAGTCCGTTTCTACGCAAACTAGTCCCTCAGTTTTAAAGCTATCTGAATGAAACTTTGCAGATAGTCTTCTATATGCTCTCACTGCTATATATGTCGGAACGGACCGTATCGGACGACTATATCATATAGCTATCTCATATAGATCGTTAAATTTTAATAGAAAAAATAATAACTTAGCCAATATTTACGATATTTGAGATATGGCCATTTTGTATTATTTTTTGTATTATTCTATAATTTCGGTTTTGATTTGATCAAAACCGGACAACTATATCATATAGCTATCATAGGACCGATCAGAAAATTTTTTAGGAAAAAATCTAAGCCAATTTTCCAGATATTTTCATAAAATTTGAGACATGGCCATTTTGTATTATTCCAGAATTTTGGTTTTAATTTAACTCAAATCGGACCACTATATCATATAGCAGCCATAGGAATATATACAGTGGCGAGCACAACTGAGTACATGTTCATGACTCATCATCAATAAAAAGCCAACCCCACTAGCTAATCCAAGAATTTTTTTTGTATAATTTTCCTTAATTTATTAACTACTAATTGTGAAAAAGAATCGTCAATATACCAAAGAGGGAAAATACTTAGAATAAAAAAGCGAAATAAACTCACATAAACTCAGTTTTGCACGTTTTACGTTTTGTACCTATTTTCGATTTTCCACATCTCTTTTCAAGAAACATCAACCAGATTTACCTATGTATATATTAGTTTTAATGCTATTTTCGGTAGTCATTGATTAGTTTAAAACGTGTTTTTGTGAAGAGAAATTTTTTTGTCAATAATTAGAAAAATTTATTTTTAAAAACCAAAAAATTCGAAAATTGTCACAGAAAATTAAAAATAACATTGTGAGCCTGACCGAAAAAGAAAGTTCTACACGTAATGTTGCCGATAAGCTTGATATTAGCCATTCTGCGGAGGTCCCCATTCAGATGAGGCGTTAGCTGACCCCCAAGCCTCAAGTCGCAACCCGGACAAAATTTTTATTATAAATAACGCTAAATAATTAAAATACTTTAATGGTCAAAGCACAGTAAAAAAGTAATTGAAAACATCGGAATTAAAACTGTGAAAAATGTGGCAGCTATCGTGTGGAAAATTGTTTAAACAGCTGTGTTTAGTTAACTAAATGTCTGAAAATGTATCTATAAAAACGTTATTTGTTTTAATTCAAGTAAAGGATTAGCTATTGTTTCAAGGGAAAGCACAATTCAAGCATTAAAAATCAATGAGAAAATGACACATTCCGATAGCAAAAATTGTACGAAAACCGGAGCACCTAAAATCGAAATCGAAAGATTTTGGACAAATCGAAATCGGGAAAAAATTACGATTACCGGAGCATGCCTGTATGTGAGTTTATTTCGTTTTTTTATTCTAAGTATTTTCCCTCTTTGATATATTGACGATTCTTTTTCACAATTAGTAGTTAATAAATTAAGGATAATTATACAAGAAAAAATTCTTGGATTAGCTTGTGGGGTTGGCTTTTTATTGATGGCCAAAGTCAGAGTCATGAACATGTACTCAGTTGTGCTCGCCACTGTATATAAATTCATTTAGTTCGTTCACAACATTTTTCGCTCGCAACATTTCTCGTTCGCAACATTTATCTTATCTCAGTACCCGAGAAGACAAAAAAGTCAGAACATTTCTACTTCTTCTACTTACTGCAAGGGTATTTAAACTTCGGCATGCCGAAGTTAGCTTCCTTTCTTGTTGACAAAAAAAAAAGATCTGAAAAGCCTCTAAGCGAAATGGCCATGTTTCACGACTCGCAATGTTTCATAACTCCCCTCTCTCCCCTGCAAAACGTAAAGCGCGCAAAAATGAGTTAATGTGAGTTTATTTCGTTTTTTTATTCTAAATATTTTCCCTCTCTGATATGTTGACGATTCTAAAATTAGTAGTTAATAAGTTAAGGATAATAATAAAAAAAAAAATTTGGATTAGTATGTGTGGTTGGCTTTTTATTGATTCACAATTGAATTTTTAAATCCTAACTGCACGATTTTCAAATAAGAAAGTCGACGAGAAAACCAGGGAGGGCTTTGCGAAACTTCAAAAGAGGGAAACGATGGAACAAACAAGTCAAAGCCAGAGTTTAGTGTGTCATAGAAGCGCTCAACCTCTGTAGAGTCAAGAAAATTCCAATCGACTAAAGATAAATATGAGTTCATCTCAGTGAAATTAGCTTTGCGGAAGAATCGAAAAGATCAGTAATGGAGTCGAAGCTTCTAGAATTATCTCCAATGCACACTGGACCAGATTCCCTATTTTTTGGCATAAAGTCTATTAATAAAGCTAGAGAGCTGATTTTTTGTAAAATGTAAAATACGTGCGCGAAATATCAAGTCAATCGGACCACGCCCACCCATACCGCCCATATAAGAATTTAAAGTCAAGGAGTAGATTTGGCATGATTATTTCTTTTTATTTTAAAATGAATTTTTCTATTAATATATCACTATTATATTAATCATAATTTTCTACTTCCAAATGCATAGAAAATTAATCATCGTGATCCGAATCCGAGTCGCTATCATCGCTTTCCAAAAAATTTGCATTATTGATATATTTGGTACATCTAAAAGATTGATGACTTCTTTCGGCAAAGCGATTTTTTTATTTTGAGGCGACCTTTTGTTTATATTTATTCTTGGAAGTAAAGGATCCGATGAATTCATGGATCGGTGAAATACGTCCGTTAAATTGTTAACACGAGAACTTTGTCTCGAATATGATCGTCTATCGCGCTTGTAGAATTTATTACGATAGGTAAAACCGAGGATCCTATTATCTGAGGACCGTGAATCAAAACTTTGTGGACAGTTGCTGACATCGGATACCATTTATAGTGATCCATATAAATATATACGTTGGCAGAATTGTTTCAATTTAGAAACAAAACTTCCGTTTTGTTTTGGTTTATCGACATGTGATCCCATTTGAGTCAAAAATAATTGTTGTAACTCTTGTTTACGGCATGTTATCATGTCTCTTTCTTCTTTATCCCTTGTTTGCCACTTTTTCAATTGAATTTTGTATGGGATTTTAAGTACAAACTCGAATAATCTGATCCATATAAAGATCCATATTAACAGAATAGGCAAATTTAGGCAAAAGGCGATACTAACATAAATTTAATTACATTTTTGAGTAAAAACATCAGTTATTAGTTTTTGGCACAAGTTGGCACAAATTATTTCTCACTCCACAATAGACAAACACTTTGGTTAGATTTTTCCTCAACTAAGACGTAAACAAAGACAACAACAATTACAACATGGAACACGTAATTCTACATCAGTAAGTTATATAAATATTAAGTATACCTTGACGTTTATTTTCTACTTTTTTGTAAATATTTGGACACGTGGTGTTTTTTAACAGAAGCACAAAGTTGAGTAAAAGCTTCCCGCCAATTTTGCTAGAACAAACAGCTGATTAAACATATGACTTTGTTATCGAATAAAAAATGTAGGGTTGCAACTAAAATGTTTTTAAATATCGTTTTGATGTCCCTAATGTATGCTCTTTTATTATATATAATTAAATTTAAAATATAATTAACATTTTTTTACTTTATGCCAAAAAATAAGGAATCTGACCCAGTGTGCAATGTGGGGTGATAAGCCTTTTTAGGGCTGGAGAGAAGGTAAATTCTAGAGACGTATGCATTTGCAAACTCCAAAGCAAAAATAAGGTCTAAGATTTTATCACAACAGTTTCTTATACAATTTAATTGTCCCAATGAAAGGTCAATAAGACTGTGAATTAGATCGTAAGGTGCAGTGAAAACAAGAACATTCGAGTCAGGTGAGGGCACCAAGGATATGGAAGGCAGGTTGAAATCACCCATAACAATGAGGTAGTCATTAACACCAAGGGCCGAGTGGATATTTTGAATAAACATTAAATTCTGTAAATACATATTAATGTCAGACTGGGATGCTTTGTACGAGTATGAGACATAAACAACATACTCATGAACATGAATGCTATCAATCAATTAGTTTAGTGATGTTGTAGGCTCTAGTTAGTGCCGGCCGCCATACTAGAGCCCCGTATGCCAATATTGTTCTTACTTCTGCTTTGTAGAGCTTAATTATGGTCGTTTGGGCGTAGCCCCATTTTTTTCCAAACATCTTTCTACAAGAGGGCAATTCCTGCCTTCCTGACTTTCTCTTCGATGTTGCGCATCCATGAGACTGTTGGGTCCAATATTACTCCTAAATTCTTGGCATCTGATAGTTTTAGCTCTAAGCCACTTATCTTGGATATGAGATCTTTGATCTCCTTGTGATTAGCATTAGTTCTGTCTTGTTTCGGCTATTTAAGCGGTTCATGGCTTCCGCCATTTTGTTGCTTTTTACTTCAGGGAACGGACCTGATACTAGTAGCACTACGTTTTCGGTGTATGCTACTGTCTTTACGGCCCTTTAATGTGTGGTTAATGTTGATTAGCCAGAGTAGTGTCGAATATACTTTTACAAAGGTTTGCAATGCAATGAACACTAATCCGGCCTCGAAAAATTGACATTTTTTTAAAGATTTTTCTTTATATTTACACATATATGTAAGACGGTGTGTTGGTACTTGTCAAGGAAAGCAGTACTCGATTAGAATTAAAACAGAGATCAGCAGTGAAGCGACAGACAGCAGAGCGAGAGAAGAGAGCAGTAGAAACAGCAGAGCGGCAGCAGCAAAGCGACAAGAGGAGAGAGCAGTAGAAACAGCAGAGCGGCAGACAGCAGAGCGGGAGAAGAGAGCAGTAGAAACAGCAGAGAAGCAGCGAAGCGAGATTCGGAGAGTGGAAGTCAGCAGATACGGACGACAGAGGAAGAGTTAAGAAAAGCAGGAAAAACAAAAGCATAAAACTTAAATCAAACTTGTAAACTTCATCGTTAATAATAATACGGATATTTTAATATAATAGACAATAAAGCTAAGTTGAGTAAATCTCATCTTACATTTGTGGGCTCGTCCTAACCCTAACCTGAAAATTGCAAGTGACGCCGTCCCGAGAAGTCTCAACACCGTCCCGAAAAGTCTCAAAAGACGAGAGTTTGATAGAAGCCGGATAGAATAAAATGAGTTCGCCGTTGGAAAGCGATTGCGAAATAAGTGGAAATGCAAATTCGAAAGACATAATAAGCGTGCAAGAACTTGCAGCAATCAGCGGAGAGCAATGTGGGAATGCAAGAAGCAACATGCAGAATCATGTCGGAACAAGTGGAGACCAACGTGGCGCAGCTGGTTTAATTGAAAGCAGCTCGATCGACGAAAATACAAGAACTCTGAAAGATTTAGTGCTGCTTTTTGCTTTCAGATTGGAGCGGAGGAGCGAAGCAACGGTTGCTCGTTTAAGGCAGAAAGCTTTGCAAAGATCATGCCGGTTAAAAATTGGTTTGAAAATTTTGAGATGTATGCTGCAGCTTACGGTCTTAACATAAAACAGATGTATGTTCAGGCTCGCGCCAAAATGACGAACACAGCGAAGTTGATTTTGGACTTTACGTATGTACACCAATACTCAGAGATGCGTATGCTGATGGAGACATAGTTCAGCCGACAATACGTGTGCAGTGCGGATGTACACGAGCAGCTCCGCGATCGCAAGAAACGCAAGCAGGAATCTTTTCACGAATACCTACTGCAGATGAAAAAGATTGCATCACTTGGCAACATTGATGCACATTCGGTTATTTGCTATGTTGTGGACGGCCTGAACTTGAAGGGTGATTTTAGATACTCTCTCTACAGTTGCAAGTCTTAAAAAAAAAACTACAAGAGCAGTACGAGGTATTCGACCGTGTGGTTTAGAAGCCATTTAAGCCGAACCATGGGAAGTGGACGTCGAACCAAAGGAAGCAGCACGAGGGACAGCACGACAGTAAGAGTCACTGCTTTAACTGCGGATCATCTTCTTAAGGACTGCAAGTCTGCTGTAAAATGCTTCAGTTGCAACAAAGAAGGCCACATGTCAAGAGATTGCCCTGGGTCAGCTGCTGGCATCCAAGTCGCAGCTCAAGTCGCATGAAAAATGTCACTATCAACAACGTGGCAGTGGAGTGTCTGGTAGATACGGGAGCCGATGTATCTATACTGCGCAAGTATATCTTCAATAAAATACCAAATGTTATCCTGGAGAGGTGTGCGTCGAAGCTTCGTGGGCTGGGAAGGAAGATTACGTGCCCAGTTGGATACTTTTTGGCTGAGGTTGCGGTGGACAAGGAGATGATTAGACACAAGTTCGTCGTAGTGGGGGATGAAGACATCGAGTATGACGCGCTGCTCTGTTTTGATTTTGTCTCGAAGTTTGACTTTTCGCTGGCGGCGATCAACGCATGGTTAGATGCTGGAATTATTCGCCCATCTACATCTAACTTTGCTAGCCGTCTNTACGCTAAAGAGGTGTCGCTGCTGATCAACAACTACAAGGCGGTGGATTCGGTAGCCGAAGTTCCAGTCAGGCTGAGAATCGTTCCGGATGGTGAAACCATTTCGTCAATCCCCAAGTAGATTTGCGATTGCCGAGGAGAATGATGTGAAAAAGCAGATCAACGAATGGTTAGATGCTGGAATTATTCGCCCATCTACATCTAACTTTGCTAGCCGTCTTGTACTGGTGAACAAAAAGGATGGCACACGGCGTATTTGCGTCGATTTTCGCAAGCTGAACTCGATGGTTTTGAGAGACTGTTTTCCCATTCCTATAATCGACGACATTCTGCAAAAGCTTCAAAATGCGCGCTTTTTTACTGCTATGGACATGGAGAATGGTTTCTTCCACGTGGCTATTGAGGAGGATAGCAAAAAATTCACAGTCTTCATCACTAAATCTGGATTGTACGAATTCAATAGAACCCCGTTTGGATTTCGGAACTCGTGTAATGAATTGCCTGGATACGTATATTGTATATACAGGGTCCGCCACGTAACATTTTTTTTTTAAAATGCAATAAAACAAAAACTGTTCATCCGATCATCAAAATTTTTTTTTTATATTAAAGTACAATCCTTCCGGTTACTTATGGAATATAAGTTCGTTCAAATGGCTGCCTCGGCTGGCCTTGCAGTACGCCCTACAGATGACCCAATTTTTGAGGACATTTTCGATTGTTTTCGGCCGTATTTAGGCAACGGCGACGCGAATGTTGTCTTTCAAAGCTTGAATTGTCGCTGGCTTGTCCACATAACACTTATCTTTGACGGCGCCTCACAAATAATAATCCAATAATCCAATAATCCAAATAATAATAATTCGGTCTCC
>VNJV01006303.1:0-26304 GCA_008042635.1 Drosophila nikananu
ATTCTTTTAAACTCTTGATATGTTTCCGATGTCCTGCAATGTTATTCGAGCAGTCCGGAGTCCAGCAGTCAAGAACCCGACCAGACAATCACCCTTTGGTGTTAAAAGCTTGTTTTTTTGCATTTCGGACGATCATCTGATTTTTAAAATAATTTTGTCCGGGTTGCAACTTGAGGCTTGGGGGTCAGCTATCGCCTCATCTCAATGGGGACCACAGCAGAATGGCTAATATCAAGCTTATCGGCAATATTACGTGTAGAACTTTCACTTTCGGCCAGGCTCACAACATTATTTTCAATTTTCTCTGACAATTTTTGAATTTTTTGGTTTTTAAAAATACATATTTCTAATTATTCACAAAAAAAATTTCTCTTCACAAAAACACGTTTTAAACTAATCTATGACTACCGAAAATAGCATTAGAACTAATATATATGTAAATCTGGGTGATATTTCTTGAAAAAAGATGTGGAAAATCGAAAATAGGTGCAAAACGTAAAACGTGCAAAAATGAGTTTATGTGAGTTTATTTCGTTTTTTGATTCTAAGTATTTTCCCTCTTTGATATATTGACGACTCTTTTCCACAATTAGTAGTTAATAAATTAAGGATAATAATAAAAAAAAAATTGTTGCATTTCCTTGTATGGTTGTCTTTTTATTGATGGCCAAAATCAGAGTCATGAACATAAACTCATTTGTGCTCGCCACTGTATGTGGCATTTGCTGCATTTTCGGTTCGGAGGCGCAATGGACACACACACACACGGAAAATGGCGGAATGGGCGGCGGGTGGACATTTCTAAGTATTATACATGCACATCTACATATATGCCCCGAGATGCGTGTGCGTACGCATCCTGCACATACATAGCCGAATGCGTATTTGTATGTTTTGGCCATTATACATGATTTCCTCGCTTTGTAGGCCTCTCCGGCGCCGCACTCGTTTGCATGCGAATATATCCGTAGATGTTTGTGCTGCAGTTATGGGCTGCTGGGTTCCCGTTGTCGGCCCTCGCAGTCGGAGTTGGAATCGGAGTCGGAGCTGGGAGCTGGGAGCTGGAAGCTGGGAATGGGTGTGGGAGTGGAAGGCGGAGAGGGAGTGCAAGTGGCAGTCCTAACTGGAGTCGGAGTTGGTGTCCTGGCAGGAGGAGATCGCTGCTGCGCGGCGCACGAAAAGGATTTTCAATTCAACAAAAACGATTTCGAATTCATTATTTACAGGGGTCTGGAGGAGGTATCGATTGAGCAGTCCAGATAGTGCTGGGAAAGTGGGGTCGTACTAGAGAGGAAAGAAAATTCGGAATGCCCAAGGATTAGGAACATGTCACAATGGGGATTATACTGCTTGCAAAGTTTAAGTTAAGAAGCCAAAGCAAGAAAATTGGGTTAAGACGCTTTACTTGGTTAAAGTTTTTCCCAATGGTTGACAAGTTTTTATCCCAAAAAAATATGTTTGAATGAGAAAATTAACCTACAAAAATTACAAAAGTTTAGTAAAACAGAAAACATGCTCTTATTACCAACTGTTGCATATTTTTATATTTCTTTTTCTTACCACTTAGATATTTATAATTAAAAAAACTGCAGTTTCGAAAAGATAAATCTTAAGAATTTGATAAACAACCCATAGTAAAGATCTCTAAGAATCATTAAACTTTTCCGTAGCTTTTAATAGAAACTCTTACAAGATATTGTATCTAAGATAAGATAGATTCTCCTGCGAGGTGTTATCACCCTATAAACCCGCTGAATCCTCCATAAAACTGACCATTTGAGTGGAAAGTGGGAGGCCACCGCTTTTCCGCCGACATGACAGAGACGGCAGCTATATATATTGATATTTATATATATAAGTATATATCTATCTATATAGGGAGTCATAATGGAAGAGCGCGCATTAAGTTTTCTGCCAACTTTGGCCGGGTCATTGTTGTTGCTGTCGTTATTGTTGGTGGACGTGGCCATGGCTGCTGGCAAAGAAAACGTATCGCAGTTGGGCGGTGCACTTGGCAACCCAAGCCACACTCACCCGCACACCCACACACCCACTCACACCCTCCAGCACACACACACACACACTCTAGAACCAAAGAGAAGCATCAACAGTCGAGGCCAAAGTCAGCGCGTCATCGATATGGCTGCAAAACGGCGACTGCAGCTGCAACTGCATCTACAGGCAAGGGGAAGGAAGGCATAAGGGGGGAGCGGAAGGTGGTGCAGGGGCGGCGGAGGTGCTGCAAGGGGCGAGGGTGGTGCAGCAGGACTCCGCCGAGGAGAAATTGGATGCGTGTGCAAAATGCATTTTCTAACACAGCTACGATGGCGATGGCGACGACGATGCAGCGCGAGATGCAAATGCACCGGCTCACAGTGCAGATACACACTTACACTCCAAGAAAATGTGGTTTGGTTCTTAGGGAAATCAATGAGAGCTAAAAATAATCCAAATTTTAAAAAGAATTAATTTAAATAAGTTGTAAAACCAAAAATGTATTTTAAAACCCTATATGAAACATTTCTATTTTCCTTAAAAATTTCTTCATACGTTTTAGTGAATTTCACAAAAAATAATAGATTTTCCGACCTTAACTTTCGTCTATTAAATCTTCAGATATTCATTTAAATATATATTCCTTGAATAAATCAAATCTAATATAAATTAAATCAATAAAGGTTCCCTTGTAGTTAGAAGTCGCAAAGAGTGTGTACTACCTTTGAGGGTTTTCTTTTAATATTTATAAAATATTTTAATTTACCTTGGTATATGTACTAATTTTCTTAAGTGATAGTAGCACTTTTTCCAGTGCATTTCCTACACACACACACACAGCCTCTCGCCATGCGTAGACAGGATGCTGACCGGGGGCCCGGGCAACGTTTTTGTGATTTATTTTTAATTGAAATTCTAGAATGCGTGCAAAATACGCATGCAAAGTGTCTGCTGCACCTAGAAAAGTTTTCGGGGGCCCGGTTTGGACCGGGTTTTTAGGTTCGGTTCCGTTCGGTTCGCTCCGCTGCATATGTATTGGTATCGGAGGGACCCCGGCGTGGTGGGTTTGGGTGCCGGGTCCTGCCCTAAACACCCACCCAGAGCCGCCCGAAAATGCCACCCCCCTTGGAGGCCTGCAGGCGCAAATTGCATATGCGTAAGCGTAGACGAACTAGGAGAGTTCCCAACCATCCGGGGGCGGCGGGATGGCTTTTCCGAGGGGGCTCAAACGTACGGTAAAGTCCCGGCAAAGTCAACGTCATTGCCGTCGCTGTGCGGTCGTCGTCGTCAACGGTCCCTGCCTTCTGCTTTTGTTGTTGCTGTAATGTTTGGCAACGCCAAAATTTTCTACAAAAACACAAAATTGGAATTAATTTTGTTTTAGAGAAAATTTCGCTCGTAGGCGCGACAAACGTGGCATTCGCATTGGTTTTTCCAGAGCGGGTGGGGGGGCCAGGGAAGAGCCAGAGTGGGCGGTGCATTGGGCCGATCGGCCTGCTGCATATTTGCTGATAATAATTAAGTGCAGGAAGGCGTATAAAGGCGGTCGGTCCAGGGCTCCACTCCGCTCCACAGATGCAACTGCGGGCTTAGTTTTCCAGGGGGGGCGGGTGGCGGTAGATGGGGGAGCAGAGAGTCAGGGGCTTTTCCAGTAGTGGCAAAAACGCAGCCAATGCATTGCGGTATTGATAATTGGCCAGCGGGTTAGACTTTTAATATAACACGCAGCTAGCAGAATTTTTGGTAACTTCAAGCCGCTCTTTTGTGCACTCGGCGAAATAATGAAAAATGTTACTTAAAATATATACAAAAAGTGCAGAAAAATTTATATATTTAAATTATGTTATTTACAAGTAGGAGAAGTCAGTGAAAATTTATTTATACAAGTAAATGTCTTAAGATATGTGATAACATTTGTCTCTTAAGCGTTGTACATATCTTTTATTTTGAATATAATATATCATTAAGTTGTATAAGGTAATTAAATGAATACTTAAGATTATATAAATATTATATTTGAATTTAATTAAAGTGTGTTTTATACAACATTTGCAGTAATGATGATAATGATTTTATGCCATTTTACAAATTTATAGTTGACCTTGTTAGGAACCTACCAAGAGAATGTAAAGTATTTTCCGATCATCATTATTATTATTCACTAAATAACACATTAAAAATGTACCCAAAGCATTAAAAATAAAATAGGAATCCTATCGTCAGTTAGAAAATATTAAATAATTAATAATTCCTTCAGTAAAGACCCTTCCTTTATATAGCCTCCAAATAGTTTCTCGATTTCAATACGATCCGAGTTGAACGAACCCTTTGAGCTAGGCAGCACCTGATTATCATTCTTCTCCAGAGGACACCCAGCTCCAGTTTCAGAGTCCGGAGACCGGAGCCCAAAACCTGGAAATTTCGTTTTGTTTGCCGGCCTCGGCTCCGTCATTTCCGGCATTGAGGTAACGAAATTTTATGCATGGCAACTAGTTTTGTCGGTGGTCCAGGTGGACCAGGTTGCAGGTGGAAGTCGCTGGTGATGGTGGTGCTGTTGGTGTTACGGGGTGGTGCCGGTGGAGAAGCTTTGGGGCAGCGTCGTCATCGCCATCGTCATCGATAACGACGGAGTGCCGGAGTCCGGCGACTTTGACCAGATGAGGCGCCCTCAAGCGGAGCCCCTGCATCGGGCTTAGGCCTCCAACCCTTTCAGCAGGAGAAGCACCCGGGAAGGAGGCTTCTGAAGGTGGGGGATCGGGTCTCAGGGTGGGATTGGGTTTAGCAGTTGGCAGTTGGAGGTGCCCGTTGGTCCGTTGTGCAAATGTGCAAGCTGGCATCCGTTTTCTCATTTTGAAAGATTTTTGTTTTTGTTTTCTCTATGTTCAGCCGTTGCTGCATGCGACGGGGAGGTGTAGGGGGGAGACTGCTGCACAAACACGCACACACGTTCAGCACACACACGCGGGCGGCGCACACACGCACGTTTGGGCCCAGGAAACGGAAACGAAAATTCTGCGAAAAACAACAACCAAGAGCCAGAGGAGCTGCACCAGCATCGGCAGCGGGTAGGGTTTTAGGATGCGCATGAGGATGAGGATGAGAAGGAGAAGGAAGAGCCGGCTAGGAGGTGGCCATCCCATCGAGGGGAGATGGGCATTGGAGGTGGTGCCGCAGGAGCAGGAGCAAAAATAACGGCGCAGCAAACATCGCTGATGACCAAACAGCGACATAGGCATCGAACGGAGGCGGCCAGGAGAGGAAGCCGCCCAGCAGAAAGATCTAGAGCTAGGCAACAGTGGGTTAAGGTGGGTTTGAAAGTGGTTAAATAGGTTAAAATTTCCAGAAGGATATAAAGCAGGAAATAAAAATAGCATACATATATTATATGCGAACATAAATAAAATATTTAAAATATAGTTCTTTCTACCTAATTTAATTCCTGTCAATAAAAATGTTAAAATATATTTTTTTGGGATAAGAAAAAAAGGAATTCAGCAAGAAAGCAATATCTTTCTTACTCTTCAAATTCTTTTTAATCTAAACAAAATACTTTTCTTTGCAAATAAATCCAACCAACAAAAGATAGACAATAAACCCCTAACTTTCATTACAAATTATAGCATATATTATTATCCCCTCTCCTCGTATTCTTATTGTTCCAGCCCACTGTGCGCCTTGCCGCCCCAATGTCCACCATCTTGCACACACACCCACACTCCATGGAGCAGCGGACACACACGAGAGATGGCAACGTCTAAAATCCATCTACGCGTGGCTTGAGCGCTATTTGAAAAGGCTTGCCCCGAAATTTCATTCGCCGCCTTTTGTTTCCAGGCTCTTTCCTGCTTTTCCTGCCAAATGCTCCTGCTGCCGCTGCTCCTGCTGCTGATGACGACAACAACGATGATGGCGATGGGTGGCGATTTTTCAAGCCGCCATTTTGCGACTTTGGCGGAAATGCACACAAACGCACAACAGCTACAACACACACACACACACACACAAACAGCAACAGACACTCGCAGGACCCAGGAGACGGTGCTGGTGCTGTTGCTGTTGCTGTTGCTGTCGTGGGTGTCCGAAATCGTCGAACGTGGCCCAAAATGCCATTACCGCCACCGTCAACTTGGGCCACCTTCAGCCCCGACAAGATGGAGTGTCCAGTGGCGAGTCCAGAGTGTGCAGTGTAGTGCCTCAGACCACCATGCGTCCTTCGTCCTTAGAGCTTCGCCCTGCTGCCAATGTCCAGAGCAGAGGCTGTGTGCTCTGTGCGTGTGTTTGTTTTCTGCACATTTGCATTTTACGAATATCCTTGCGCATTAGGTCCTCTGCTCCTCACTCTTACGGCCAGCAGGACCTCACGCTCCACGCTCCACGCTCCACACGATCTCTCTCTCTTCTTTTTCGGGGCGCGGTGCTTTCATTTCATTTGCCAGGCCCGAAAAGTTTTGCCTTCTACTTTTCCTCGGCGGCAATGGCAGCAACAGCGGCAGCGTTGGCTAACGCATTTTTCGCCAATGTCCAGCAGCAGGACATGGACATTGACGGACGGCCCCGAGTGCTTGGAGTGTGGGCTTTTTGAATTTCAAATTCAAATTCAGCTGCAGCAGCAGCTCGCTCTCTCGTTTCGCATCCTTCCTGCCTGCCTGCCTGCCTGCCGGCTGCTCCTTGCGAGTGCGAGTTCGAGTCCGAGTCCATGCCGCGCCTTTTTGTGCGGAAATGTTCAACTTTTTCGAAACAGTAAAGATTTTTGGTTGGCTGACGCAGCCAATCTCCGTCGAGCAGGCAACACATCCTCCCAACCATGCATCCTGTCATCCTTCCTCGCTGCCTCGCTGCCTCGTCCCCCCCTCACAACGTGGGTGGTATATGCATGTGTGTCCTTTCTAAGCAAGCTGAAGCTCCGGGTGGCCGCCTCTTGATTGCTTTTCTCCTTTTGCCTGGGCGGCATACGTGGCGTATGTGCGATGCCGCTGCCTGGCCTGGCGCAATGCTGATTATTTAATTCATTCCGGGTAATCCGTTATCTGTCCTCGCTGGGCAGCTATTTCAATATTTGTAAGCTTAAATTATGGTTCAGAAATTGATAAATTGGTAAAACAAATTAATTGTTTTTTGGGTGATAAACTTAGGAGTTTCATATATATTAATAAGAGAAGGAAAAAACAGACCTGAAGCGTTAATTTCAGCGGTGTAAATATATTAATAAAATTAAAAACTACAATAAAACTCGTGTTCTTTTTAAAGCTTTTCTTTAATGATAAATGCAAATCAATTTTCGCATACTTTTTCATTAGTTTCTTTTTTTTTAAGTAGGGGAAAGAAGGTAGAGAAAAACAATCTTATTCTTCAACAACAAAGAGAGTTCTTATTTTCATAAATGACTTTATTATTTTATGTATGCAAATCAACAAATATTTATTCCTTGTAAAAATTCCATAGCTTCCTTGCCTTTATTTAACAAATTCCCTTCATTGTTCCCAGACTGCATTTACTTGAGCAGAACACATCACATCACATCGACGAGTTGAAGACCGCAACTAAAGGCAATTAATTAATTTGTTTACATTTGCGCCAACTGCCACGAAGAAATAGGAAGTTGCTGCAAGATCAGACGCAGATGCAACAGCAGCGGCAGCGGCAACAACAACTGACATGCATTGACCGACGAAGCGTGCATTAAAACATTTTCAATGGAACTGCAAACAGCAGCTACACCTCTTGCCCCCGATCCATTCGATCTTTTTTTTCTGCTTCTTGTCCGGGGTCTGGTCTCTGTTCCCCATTCAAATAATTAACTGCAAGAATGCAACACGAGCAATGCAAAAAATGGAAAATGAAGGCGGTCCAAGCAGCAGCAGCAGCCGTTGCTGCCTCGGTTGCTGTTTGTTATTATTTTTAATATTAAATTGCAATTGCTGCGCTGATTTAATAAAAGCGAGCAACAAATCCCGGCGAGTGCAATAAATGTGGCAGCAACTCTGCACGAAAGCAACTGTGGCACACACAAAGAATTGAAGTGATGATGGGTTAATTATAATAAAAATCTATAAACCCCTTGCTAACTTAGAATTTAAGTCTGAAAATGATGTTTAAAAAAATTATAAAATTCCAGGGCTACTGAAAATATCTGAAATAATTAAATAAGCTTCGAATTATATTTCTTTCTGTGCACTAACTCCTGCTGCAGCCACTGCAACAGTAAACAGCACGTTGCAATTTTAATGACCGAAGAGTCGATCGATGGACGCTGGCAGATCAAGTGATCCGGGGAGATTTTTCAGAGCCGCCGCACTGCCTGACTCCCAGATGTGGCGGCCGCAGAGATATTTTTACAATGTTTAGCCAAGGCAAACACAAGAGTTCAGATTTGAAACCAAACAAAATTCGCAAGGGATTTCTCAAGGGAGAAGGGCAGCCAAAGATATAGCCGGGTGGAGGAGGCATTGCCCCGATCCGGGGCAACTTTGTGTCCCATAAATTTGAAGACTGCACAAAATAAACTAAACATTAAATAAAATATTTTATTATGTTGCAGCAAACCAGTTCGACAAAGTCGTTGTCACACACATTGCCACACAATGTTGCACGTCTGGGGACGCAGCGAATATCGCTGTGGATATGGCTGTGAATGTCCATGTGATTGTGTGGATGCCGACTGGAACTGCGACTGAGAAAGACTCGGAGACTGACACTGAGATATAGACAGGGACGGAGACGTGCCCGCTGAAGACTCCAAGTCCAAGTCCAGTTGCTGGCAAAATGCATAAACAACTTTTGAGTTGGTTCTTCAGTCCCTCGCACTTCTTCTGATATCGATGGGTGGAAATACAAACTCTTAGGGGTAGATCTGAAGTACCCTCTAGGTGACAATGTTTTATGTATTGTCTTCTTTTCTATTGAGATAATAAAAGTGAATATATAACGTTTCAACAATATCTTACTGAAGAATAAAGAGTAGATATAAGAAAATCTTAACAATTTGGCTTAAATCTGGCATTGCACTAGCTATAGATAACAAATATTTATTTAATTTCTTAAGTTATTTTACATTCCCTTCTATATTTAATATTTAATTCAAAATATTATATCTCCAGGGTACAACCGCAGGCCACTCTTAAGCCTTTTCCATTCTCCTTTTTTATTTCAATTTGCAATTCAATAATTTTTACGCATTATTTGTCGCGTGTGTTTGTCTGTCAATATGCTTTTTATTGAAATTTATATAAGGAAGTTTACCGCTAGACATCGTCTGTGGAACGTGGATCGCGGATCGTCGATCGTGGATCGCTGATCGCGCCTCGATTGCAGATCGTTGACTCTGCGCGGCGGAAATAATTTAGACGCGTCCAAAGTTTTGTTTATGCTCTGTCATTTACACAGATACATATATTTTGCATATTGCATAGCCTGTGTGTTCGCATTGCAACTGGCAGTCGTCTGCATTTTTGATTGGCCTTTAATTAAATGACAAAATATGTGGCGACTGCGAACAACTCGCCCCGTGCAAGGCAGCTGCTGCGAAACATGAATTATGCCACTAATTGGGGAACGGTGTGGGCTGCAATCGAACTCCTGCGGGCATGGCTGAGACGGGTTGCAACTGGAGTTTGCATTTGGGTTAATGTAACACATTTGGGTGGAAAATGTTGACAGGAATGGGAGAAAACATCCTCTAAAGTTAAGAAATTTATTTATTTTAGAAAGTACCTTTAAGATACAAATTGAATTCATGGTAATAAACTTAAGTAATATAGTAATCTGCAAGGGGAGTCTGTGCGCAAGCCCAAATTAGGAGTATTTTACCATAAAGCATATTTCTACAACTCTCAAAATATTTACTATTTACCAGCCAAACTCCCAAGTATTATGTTTGATTGTACCATAAATCTTCATTAGAGATACTCATTTTTTCGAACCCCCCTTCTACGCCCTTGGCTTTATGCCACTTAAGTCTTTCGTTTGCTAATCTGTCTCCATGCATAATCCGTCGAAATGCTGAAAACATCTTGGAACAAGTTCAAGATACGACTGCAGACGGTGTTCTAGATTCGTGCAACAATGTTGCAGCAACAGCAACTCGTTAGGCGCACAGCCAGTCGATCCAAGTGGCGGGGACACACAGTTAGCATGCGCCTTTGCATTAGTTTAATGTCATAAACTTGACTGCTTTATAGAAATGTTGCAATTTAGTTAGCAACTGTAGTTAAGTGGATATTACCCCGGGACGTCGTTACCCCGCTTGCAGCCCCCGAGCGCTATAATACACTGTCAGCTAAAGGGTTATTTATGGTAAAAATTTAACACTCATATCAGAAGTATCACTATTGTTAAACAACTTTTTCTTTATTAGTTCCGTTAAAATTTATTGGGCAGTGTGCCCTTGCTCAAGAATATATGGTCAAAATTAGGTACATATTCGTGTTCTTTAAATTAATATTGGTTTTAATCAAAGAGATATATACAAAAAATAAATAACACCCTATTGCTTTTTACTATATTTAAAAATATTTTTTTATGACATAAATGAGCTCAAAGGCAGTTCTTTTGAAATTGTGGTCCTGGGCAGTGTGGCCTTGCTTAATAATTTCCAACACAAATTATGCATTTTCTGTGCCCCAGTTTGAAATTGTAATATACAAATATAAAAGAAGAAAACGAATTCTAATAATGTGTCTGCTTTTTCCCGTGCAGTCGGCGGTCTTTGATAGTAAAGCTACAATCAACAATCAACAACCGACAACGTTGTTGGCTGTCTCTGTGTGTGCTGTTATCATATCTTTCACTTAAAATAAATAAAATTACAATTTAATAATATAACGTGCTTTAGCTAGCCGGGACACCCCTGTCGCCTTGCCCCCCGTTTTCACCATCATTTGCACCTGAGGAGCCGACACTTGAGTGCGGAACAACAGCAACAAATAGTCAATTAATTATTACAAGAACAACGCGATGCGAGCGAGCACTTCTTACGAAAGTGTTCTGTAGTTTTTTCCCCCATTTGTGTTTTTTGCGCGGTGTCTCAAGCACATAATTGAAACTTGTTGAGTTCGATGGAGGCAACCTCCACCCGCCGTTTGATTTTTACCTATTTTATGTTAAGTTTTATTTGCCGCCCTGATACCGATAGCCCGTCGTTTTCGCTCTCGTCGTCGTCGCTGTCGTCGCCGGCGACGTTGCCGCTGATGATAATAATAATAATTAGTCATTTTATTGTTGTAAAATAAACTTGTTTTTAATTGCTTGCTGATAGGAGGGCAACGCAAGCAAATTCCGAACACGACGTCGGGAAATATCGGAAATTATACGAAATTAATCAGAGAGTGAAGCACATATTGAGCAATGTTACGATTTGACATTCGGCGGGTAATATGTATATTCCCAGTGTGTTCGTTCCACTGTAATTAAAATTGTTCTCCGTCCCCCCACAGACTTCTTGTATTTCTTGCCAGCAGCAGCAGCAGCAGTGGCAACATTGTGGCGTGAACATTTAATATTTGCAAAAAACAGCGTTGCCATTTCCACAACGTCCATTTAGTTTTAAATTGCGTGTAGTACACAAGAAGGCAGTACGAAAGGCGGCGGCGGGGGAGGGAGCGAAAAAAGTTGGCCATAATCAGGGCCGTAAAAAGTGCAGCCGGAAATTGCATGTACATATAAAATTTTGACTCGACTCGAAGCTTAGAAGTGCAGCTCTCGACTACCACCCACGAGCCGGATAATTTCAATAGTTGCAATAATGACCTCACTGCCGCTTGCCCAATTGGGCAAGTGCATTTCCCTGCCTCCCCCCTGCCACTCAATTTGCCCCCCTAAGAGCCCCTCACAACCCCCTGCTTGCCACAAAATCCCGCGCATAACACCAGCGAGTTTATTATGTCTGCACTTGGGTTTATTTGCTTTTACTGCCTTTGCTGCGGCGATTTGTTCTTTCGATTTATGGCAGGGACGTAGGGAACAAAGGGGTAGAGCGGAGCTCATCGTCTGCTTCTTGGCCATCCAATGCTGTGCAACTTTGTTGCAGCCAAGTCCACCAGTTTGCCAGCTCTGTCCGCTTGCCCGTTTTGCGAGTGCAAAAGAGCGTATAAAACGTATAAATAAAAGAATTCAAATAAAATTTTTAATAAACGAGTTGCCATTAAATTTATACATTAACTATAATTTTTATAGTTGGCGACTTTGTTTTGTATACGACAGAGAGGGGGCTTGGTTGTGGCCTCGGGCGGGAGAGACAGGAAGATGGAAAGAGGATGTCGAGGGGACTTTAACGAGGCGACGGTCTTCTTTCCCGACTTCATTGTATTGCTTATGGCCGGCGATTTTAATTGTGTTTAGAATTGCCAACGAATTATTAATAAAGAACTGATGAGTTTCGAACAGCTGCGAAATGAATGCTCTATCGAAAATTGAAGTTAAATATCCCTCAGACGTTCTGATTACTAGAAATACATCCATAAAGAGGTGAAAGTTATAGCCACCTCATTTTATTAGTAGGGATTTTTTTTTAAATTTTCTTTGGAGTGATTAAATTGTGGAATAATGTGTTAGGAATAAATATATACACAAAGCTTAGTTGTATGACTTTTAAAATAAGGGTTTTACTTTCAATATTTAAAATATTATGCTAACACCTTAGTATTCCCATAGAACTGTATTTAGGAATTACTTTATAACAAGAATTACTTTACAATCATCATCAATATATAAAAACGCCAATCTCTTTTTAGGATTATTTTTTAGTTTTTCAAGTATTTATTTAAACTCTTACAGTACTCTCCTAACAATACAATATTTTCTAAAAATTATAGATTGAAAGAGAAACTATGAACTATGAACTGAAATGATCTATTCAGTGTTATAAATTTGTGCATTTTGGAGCTATAAAATATACTAATTAAATAGTATTATAGCAAGTACATCACTTTTTAAGGGTATTTCCTTTGTTGCTCGAATATTTCCTGCCCCCCAGATCTTTCTCAGGGATCAGCAGTTTATTTGTTTTGGTTTATTATTGACAAATCCCCTGGCTGCGGTTATTTTGTGATATTCTGCGGCCGTCCCGGGCATTGACAAGTTGACTCAGCCTCTCCTTTGATCTTTAATAAATTTTGAACAAACAAATCAAATTCGAATTCAACTAAACAACACGAAGCGGAGCTGATCCGAGGTATCCGTATCCCTTGGGAACATCAAAAACGCAACGCAACTAAACATTGGCAAATGCATCTCGAGCTGGAAAATGGGAAAGTGGGTGGGGGAAAACTCGAAAACTCTGGACCTGGAGGAGCGCTCCTTCTCCTCTCTGTAATCGCTTGTTTGTTTGCATTTTGTTTCAGTTGTTGTTGTCCCTCTATCTGTGTATGTGTGTGCACTTTTCCTCCCACCACCGCATTTTCCGGGGTGACGAAGGCAACATGTTGACGACGAGTCGGCGCTTCTTTTGAGATAGAAAAAAATAGGGAAAAAACTCCACGGGGCAGATTCTTGACAGAAATTTATAATTAAACAAATGCGGTGCGTTGAGAAAATATTGTACCATTGCTTCTACCGCAGCATTTCTCTAAATTTCTCAACGATCTTTCCTTCCATTTTGGGGAAAATGTATATAAACAAAGGCCATTTAATTTTGTGGTGATGAATGTTGGCCGACGTTTTCTTGGCCGGGCTCTTTTGTTGCTGGTAATTGAGTTGTTTGTATCTGTATCCGTATCTGTATCTGTGCGGTTGCTTGTCTAGAGCGGCGCTGATTAAAGCGGCAGATTGTTTAGTTATGTTTTGTTTATATAGAAATATACCCTTTTAACCCCTTCCCCAGACAACGGAGAAGATCTGTTTGTATTTATAATTTGTGCTTTAAATCACATTTAGAACTTCCTACGTTGCAGTTTCTTTTTTATTTTTACACTGAAAGTGAGGAAATGTATAATTTTCATTGAATCAAATGGCTGGAGAAACTCAAAAAATATATTATTGTATAAATGACAATTTCTTCAAGTGTTATTTCTGAAATCGTGCACTTTATTTTTCCGACTTTTCGCCGAGTGCACTGAATCGAAAACAAAACTTTCTGAATTTTCGAAAATTGCATTTTGCATCATTAACAACGCATTTGTCAAACGCATATGCATGCCGCCTTCATATGGGCGTGGCATTTGTGCCAAAGTATCTGTGTGTGAGTGTGTGTGGGTGAGTGGGTGCCTTTGTGTGTGTGTGACTGTGCCTGTGTTAATGACATGCTCACAAATTCAAATTAACATTTTGCAGCAATCCCAGCGACATCGAAAGCTGCTGCTGTGAGTTTTCCCCAAATGAAGCACACACACACAGTGCCGGCGAAAAGTATGAAAAATATGGAAAATGTGGCATTTATAAATGTCAAAACAATGTCTATTAGCTGGCATTTATTAAGGGATTATTAAGATATTTTTAAACTATTTTTTTCGATGACTAGGAAAGCAGTATTTAAAAACTTCCTAATCATTATTTTCAGTATCAAATTATTTGAAATAAAGCATTTTCTAAAAATCCTCTTTTTTTTTTAATAGAAAATATTCTCTCTTCTTTCTAGGTTCTAATAATTATAAAACAAAGTTTATAAAGTGCAATATATTTTCAATTTTATTTAATAATTCCCTTAAGCCTAAGAGAATTATTTGCAAATTAAATCGAAACCCCTGCCATGGCTTCTAATTAAACTTTTGAATGCCTTGGCTTATTTTCCCACTGCCTGCACAGACTTCCGGCCGGCACTGTAGCTACATTTGTCATTTTTGATCGAGCATCAAGCAAACAATTTAACACGGGAGCAGCAGTGCCTGCGCCAGAGCCACCCACAGGATACATGCAAAAATGCTGAGCACATTGCACTCGTCGCTGGACAATACTAAAAATCACATCAGAAATGCAACAATAAACGCAAAAACTACACAACAGCAAACGGGGACGACACGATGATGACGATGACGACGACGACGACGCTGGACCAAAAATCCCCTTTTTCAGAGGCTGGCAGATGATGACGATGACGATGACGATGCCGATGACGTTGCGACGACATTGCAGCCTGCAGGCTCCATCTACACCCACTCCGAATCCAACTCCGACCAGGACCCACTCTGTGGATCCTTTCTGCCCCCTCTGTGATGCATTCGACATGCATGAACAACAACGGCAGGCGGGCAACAAAAGTTTTGTACTTGAACTTCCTTAATAGAATTTTTGAATACGCAAAAACACTTTCAAAGAATATAAATAATGACCATTCGAATTATCAGGCTGGCTGGCTGGCTGGCTGGCTGGCCAGAGCCAGGAACAGGACTCCCGAGCATAGAAGGCTCGCCTGGAACAGGCGATAACAATAAAACAAAGGAGTCCGGCAGGCGGCATAATCGGGGGGAGGTGGAAATGGTGAAACTGCAGAAGCATTTTAACCAGAAATAGGCGAATCCTTGTGTGAATGACTGCAGTGGAGCCTGTGACCTCTGGCAGGCACTTAGTTACCTTTTGCCTCGATAATACACCTGATGACAATAGTCGTTAGGGGGGCAGGGACACTGAAAGCTAAATATTATATAAAACAAATTAAATACAAAAAGTATATAGAACAGATATAAATAAACCAAATAAACAAAACTAACTAAATTTTAAAGGATTTCACGGGCAAAGTTGTTGTTTAAAAATTAGGTATATTTTTGGTTTCATTGAATATTATCCATTATTTTCACACTAATCCCTCTAAACTGCACATACTATTACTCCCTAATTACATTAGCTAATTTTTGCTATAAGAACTCCATCATCTATGAGCATCAGCGCCACGTCATGTAACCCACCTCATGCGTGTCTGTGCCTAAACAGTTTAATTTGATTAACGCTCGCATCCATCAGTGATCCATCAGGGGCGGCGGCGATCAATCTTTTAATTTAGCAGTGTCACTGCGGATCCACTTGAACCACCGACCAACCACTGCGCATCCCTATGGCGGCGACCAATGCAAAAAATAAATCATAAATCGGGCGACAATGGTCGATGGTGACCAAACGCAACCAAACCAAGTCAAACAATCCCAGTCATCGGGTCGGGGGAACTGGTCCTCGTTCTCCTGCAAGCAGAATGAGTCTCCCCAAATATGCATTGACAATTACATACCAGTGCCCCCATTCCCATACGAAAACCTACTTTCCTATACCCATTTTCAGGGAGAAATGTCGCCTGGGCCTATCATTATTTTCAGTTAGAAGCGGTCTACGATTTAGAAACCAGGGTCCTTTTGCATTTTTGGAAATGTGCACGGGGAAAAATATGGGGGTTTTAGAAATTTTGTAAATGATTTGGAAACTCTTAACTATCTGGTTTTTTAGTTAAATAAAATAACACTCAGGAAGATGATGAATTATGAATTAAGTAAATTCATTTTAAGATAGTTTTGTGTACCAAGCAAAAAGGTTATAAGCTTAATCCCAGCTCACTATCAAGTTTGTTAATATTATGTATAATTTCAAACAATTTCCTGAACAATTATAAATACTTTACATTATAAATACTTAATTTTCTGTGTACACAAATTACGCATATAGAGAATTGTGGTTGAAGGCATAGAAATCGGGAGCGGATGGGAGGCGAGGTCAGCCCCTCAGTGATATATTTTAGTTTTGTAGAATTTCGCAATTGCCAACCGCCGTTCGACATTTGTTACTGTTGCTGCTGCTGTTACTGTTGCATCGTCGTCGCCAGCGAAGCGAAGACAATATCTGGGCAGGGGCACAGCCCGATGTTAGGCGGGGCAAAGGGTTAAGGGCTTTTCAGCCACACAGTTGGCAATATCCGCGTTTGCAGTTTACCTTCCCCCAAAGATTTCGCCACACCAGACACTCAAAAACTCACACACTCGCACTCGCAGGTGGCTTGAGTGTGTGGCTCCCCCCCGTCTGTGCATATGGAATGCTTAAATCAAAAACTAAACAAAAATATGAGTTACGCAGAATAAAGAGCAGATGAGTGGCAGTGCAAGAAAATTGCATAAGAAATCAAAATCAAATCAAAATTGTCATAATAAAACTGCAGTGCCGCCTGCAGAATCCATGCCTTATTCAGGTATTCCCCGTCGAGGGGGAAGTGCAATCAGGAGCCGAGAGCTTTATGTAGAACAAAACAAATTAATAGAATTGTTAAATGTGACAGGCAAATGTGGCGACTGAGAGCAGGAACACCACCCGCCGGGGGCAGGATGGGTGGCGCCACGAGTGTGAGGAGTTGCTAGTATATATGGATTTTCGTTTCTGGCTGCGTGGTGCATACAAAAAGCGCAGACAATGCGATTAGTTGTCGTTGCCGTTGCTGCTGCTGCTGCTGCTGGAGCAAAAGAGCCAGTTGCAGATGTGCAGAGGAAAAGTGGGAGCGGGGCGGTGGGTGGTTGGAAAACTGCAGGGGGTCTGGGAAAATTGGGAAGCTGGCAACGCACAACGCAAAAACCAAATGACGAATGACATTTTATTACGGCACCCAGAGGGGCACGCACATGTCGAAGAGTGGGTCGTGGGACGTGGGCCTAGGCTTATGGGGCGCCTCCTATATAACCCTCTTGCCACACCCCACCCCTGGCTCGGACAGAAACTCATCTTGTATGCAAACTCAAAACTCAAAAATTCCTAGACAAAAGAGTACACACAGGAGGACGACCGGCAGCAGAATCAGGATACTAGGCAGGATTCTGGACGGGCACAGCAAGAAAATGGAGCTTTACTTCATGGAAATACTTGCAAAATATCAGTATATAATTATTATAGTTAAGACACATTGAACTCGGCCAGTAATGAGTTAGAGAATTGAGCCACAAGAAATTATATGCTTAAACTGGCTTTAACTAAGATATAAACCAAAAAACCAAAAAAATTAAGAAAAATCCTAACAAAATACCAGTCAAATATAAATATTTTCAAGACTTTAAAAGAAGTAATATTATTTTATTATCACTTAATATTTAAGCTTTAGATTAAATATTTTTAAATACATTTATAGGCATAATAAGTAACCCATTTCCCGCTGTGCAGGATCCAGGAGGCATACTACTAGCCTGCTAGCTAGGACGTCTGTTGATGAATTGGACCGAGGACGAGAGTTTCGGAGGTGGCAACCGGCGGCGTATGATGCAGCAGGATGCAGGAGCAGGAGCAGGAGCAGGAGCTAGAGCTGGAGCAGAACCAGTTGCCATGCCGACTGCGAGAGTTGCAGGGCCCCAGTTAAATAAATATGAGTTCAATTTTCATTTCGGCAGTGGCAGGGGCAACGGCAGGATGGCCAGGACACCACTGGACACTCGGCAACGGTTGTTTTTATTGGCGGTTTACTGACCTGCGCCACCGGCAACAGTAACGGCAAAGGAATATCCTCGGCCACATTGCGCATACGACACGTAGGCCTCGTTGTGCTGTCAAAATGCGTGAATTCATTTCGATTCGTTTCGATTGAAGGCGGCTTGTGTGCGTACTAGCACAGTGCATACCTTTGCCGAAATTCCCTAACTCGAAGCATAGCTTTTCCTCTCTTCCCAGCTTGGTTAATAACGAAGAAAACAGTCGTTGGACCTGGCTATGCAAATGTTTACATAACTAGGCAGTAAGAGTTTTTCGGCATATTAAAACACACTTACCGAACATGGACCCAGCTCGGAGATCTCACGATTGATAGTAAGGGTCCGCTGCGGCGCTTCCTGTTTTGCCCAACTCTTTTTTCTCGGCCAAAAACGAGCAACGAAACGAACAATTACCAAACATCATTTCCTCGAACATATTTATTAAACCCAACCGAGGGAAAAACTGTGGGTCCACCGGGGGCTCTCTAACAATTGCAAATGAAGTCAATTGCTACTGCAAAAATGCTTGGCAGCAGCACAGTGCCACGCCGAACATATGAAGTTTAAGTTTAGTTTCACTTCGCTTACTCCTCCCGAATCCTCCTCCTCAACCGCCTCCACTGCCAACCCCCTTCACGCCCCTGGACAAAGCGGCGAGCGTAAGAAAGACATTATGGGAGGAGGCCAGAGGTACAACAAAATTTCAGTAATAAATTTGTTCAGGGAAAATGGGAAACGAAGCTGTGAGTACCTTTGGAGAAATATTTAACAATTTTCTGCTAAGATTTTTAACATTTTTGCAGGATTTTAAATATTTCTTGGCTCTATTTTGTATTAAAAACATATTTATTTAATTATTATTAAATGCAATTATTGTTAGTTTAAATACTTAAGCAAAGAGTACAGGGAAAATGGGAAACGAAGCAGGAGTACCTTTGGATAAATATATAACAATTTTCTGCTAAGATTTTAAACATTCTTGAAGTATTTTAAATATTTCTTGGCTCTATTTTGTATTAAATATATATTTAAATATATTATAAATGTAGTTAATAATAATGTTGTAAATCAAGAATAAAGCAAATTGTTCTTCGGTATTTATGATTACAAGCTATATTTTTCAATCACACCACCTGGCACCATTCTTAAAGATAAAATTAGACTTTTTAATCTATTGATATCAGTTAACTTATTTTCTTTTTTACTCCTTTTAAATTTCTAAATAAGCAACACTGCGTAGTACGAGATTATCTTTATTACACCTTCTTTTTCTGACCATAAAATACGTTCTACGTCAATTAATTATTTAAAGATAGAAAGCAAAGAAAGTATAAATACCTATGATATGAAATAACTAGCAGGAGTGGTGTCATGAAAAATATATGTAAACATTTTATTTCACCCATAATTAATTCCATATTCCATATTATTCCTACCATTATTTATTTTTATATTTTTCCCATTTTCAAAGTACTGAAATCTTGACCTTGTCCAATCTAATCCTAACTCTCTAGGCCCTCTCCAGGGTATGATCAATTACATAGGGCAATCGAAAAGATTCCATGTAGCCGCTGGACTGGCCACCGTCCGAGATGCAGATTGAGAAGGGGTCGCGGACTGCAGCCACCGGAGGAGCTGGGGCTGTGCGATGCCTCACGTTTTCTCTCATCCACAGCCACAGCCACAGCTCCAGAGCCAAAAAGCCGGCGATTCTGATTCCGACGCCACCGCAGACGCGTCGTGTTTCTTCGTGGGCGATGCCAAGACCTGAGACGGGATACAGCATGGACCAGCAGGTGGGGAGATGGCAGCGAAGACAACTATTTTGGCTGCTACTGTGCCAGCGTCTCACTTGCCAAGTTGCAACTGCAACTGCATCAGGAGCAGCAGCAGCAGAAGCACACAAGAGAAAAATGTAGCTTAACTTCAAGCTAAATAATTCTTTTGGAAATATTTTAAGGGGTTTCAAGAAATTATTTTGTTATATATGAAATATTTATAATTTTATTAAATACATATTAAAATGTTCTTAATATTCATAGAATTATCTTTTGATGCTTAGTATTTATTTTAAATAAAATTGTTATATAGTAAATATCGTTAATATGAATACAAATGAATGTGTTCACTATTTATTAAAATATTCTTAATGAACAAATAATTATTATTAATTTTTGTAATAAATATATATTTATTATTTATTTTAAATAAAATACTTCTAAATTTTGTATTCAACTTTGATTTTCTCTAATTTAAATGCAAAACAATGTATTAAATTGTATTATTATTATTGTCCTTTGAATTCATTCAAGTTGAATTTAAAATTGGTTTACTTTTACATGAATTTAGAAATTTTTTAAATAACTACACAAATGTACTTGATATTTGAAATATGGTTTATTTAATAATTATTTTATATTTAAGATTAACTTTAATGTAAATACAAAACAATGTATTAAATATTCTTTGAAAATGTAATTGATATTCATAAAATTATTATTCTTTTGAATTCAAGTTGAATTTAAAATTGGTTTATTTTTACTTGAATTTAGAAATATTTTAAATTACTACACAAATGTACTTGATATTTATATTATAATTACTCTTTTGAAATAATGCTTATTTAATAATTATTGTATATAAATAATAGTAAATGTTATATTTAAGATTTACTTTAATTTAAATACAAAACAATGTATTAAATAATCATTAAACTGTTTTTAATATTAAAATATTGCTTTTTTATTAATAATACTTATTTTAAATTAAATATTTACTTTAATTAAAACACAAAAATGTACGAATTAATTCATACAATTATTATTCTCTGTGCTGCAACTGCTTTGCATGCACCGTTGGGCACGTTGTTGCTGCTGCTTCTGTTGCTGTTGCAGCTTTGATGTTGCTGCTGCTGCTGATGGCTACAACTTCTTCAGCAGCCGAAGACGAGGATGCCGACTAAGCCGAGCTGAGCTGAGCTACTTGCATCTGGCATTGTGTGTGGCTAACCAGCTTTTGTTGCTGCTGCAATATGCTAAGTCCGCAGCAGCAACTGCAACTTGTTGCTGCTCTGTTGCGAGACTTCGTCTTCGTCTACGGCAATTGTTCAAATTTCGAGCTGCTACCGCATGCAAAATATGTGTAATTGTTTGATATAAGTTGTTGTAGCGGCACAGGCAGCAACAACGACTAAAAATGTGGCCCATTGTTTTGGGCATGATTTGTTGTTGCCGCCGGCACCCCCTGCCACCCATTTCGCCCGCATTTATTGTTAATATTTCGCATATTATGGCAACGTGGCGTCGTCGTTTTTGTCGTCATATGTTGCAAGTCTCGATTTGGACATTTCTGCAGCCGTTCACTTAATCGCCAATGTTTATTATACTTTATTATTTGTACAGCCCCGACATCTGCATGGCCTTTGTTCTGGTCGTGTCTGTCCCCGGATGGATATTCAATTATATGGCGGTACTATATCCAGGGGGTAGCATGATTTCCGAATTAAATTCGAGAGGCAGAGGGGCCTTGTGATTGGGTTTACAAACAAACTTGACCTCAAAATAATTTTAAGTCTTTATAAAAATGGTACAAAATACTTTTAAAGCTTGAAACAATGATTCCCTTTTAATGAATTATAGTATTTCTGGTATAATTTTGTATAAATAAAGCTGAAAATATTATAATTTGTTGTCATACTTTAATTTTAGATTTCTGATACTGGAAAAGCCGTCACAGCCATCACAGATATATCCTTAATTTCCTGTCTGAACAACTTTCATAATTTCCCTGGTCAAACACAAAGAAATTTCCATTAAATGCGACTTTCCGGCTGGCCATATTCCAAGCTCCTGCTTCAAACTTCAATTCGAATTTGCAACCCTTTTTGGTGGCGGCATAAAATCCAGAAAAAAATAACTTGCCGTTAAATATTTCCATTTTATTTTTGGTGAAGGGAACAAATATTAATTTATGTGGCTCTCGCGTACGTGCAGTATATTTGGAGGATGTTGTGTTAATTTTATTTGATTTATTTTTAATGTCGCGAGCAGTACACGGCGCCCCCTTTGACGGCGACTCAAGCCGGACTCGTTGTCCTTTTGCAAGGCGACAGAAAATCAAAACACAAAAACGCATGCACCATACACACACCCCCCTAAGCCAGATAGCGGCGAGCATGTGCAGGATCCCCTCCCCAAAGGGGGGAAGGGGTTTTCCCGGCACATGTACATATAGAGAGAATCAACTAAAAATTCGCGAATTTCTCTGCTGGACAACTTTTGTGCCAATCTCCCTCTAAACTCTGCGCCCGCCCCCACACTCCCGGTTTAATTTTTTAACATTTTGCATATTATTTTGTTTGAAACGCAGGGGGGGTAGGGGGTAGGTGGTAGGGGTGGGTGGGTTCAGGCTCAGACCCCCCTTGCACCACCCTTCCATGTGTCAAACATGCCATTTATATGCGAGGCTGCTGCAATGGCTTGTGTGTGTTTGTGTGTGCCTGAGTGTTTGGGAGGGAGTGAAGGATTTCAGAAAACATTTGCCAAAAAATTTTTTATCAAAGCCTTCAGCTTCAGCAGGAGCCACGACGCATTGTACGTCGGGAAATTTGAAACTCGATAGACAAAAAACAAGCCGGACAAGCAATAGAAAAAGAAAATACACACGGAGCCCTCTTGCTTTCCCACTCCTGGGCTTTCCATATTTTTTTTGGATAGATTTCCGCTTGATTTTTACTGCACTCAGGCTTCGAGCCGCTGCCTGCGACTCTGTTGCTGTCTGCATTTTCCGTTTGTCCTTTTTCCGGCAGGGGGAAAAAGAGGCGAGGGGGAGCGGGAGCGGGTTAGAAAACAGAGGAAAAGCCCCTGTCGATTTTCTATGCCGACGCATTGCGTTTGGCGGCAGGGGCAACAGCAGCAGCAGGAAAAAAGGTGGAAAGCGGCAATAAAACTAAGCAAAAAACGCATTTAGTATAAGGGCCTGACATGTGACAGAGTGGAAAGGACATCGTAGCCGGTGTGGGTGTCTGTTTGTGTTTGTCTCCCTGCAGATACCGAGTATCTCCTCTTGCAGGCACTTGGCCAGCGAGGAGCCCCAGCGACAGGACTCAAAAGGAACAAGGAACAGGAGCAGGAGCAGGAGCGGTGGTAGGTGCAGGAGCAGGAGCAGGACTAGGTTTAGGAACGGGAATATATATATATTTCGGCAGGGATCTGTGTCCACAAAGGCATTGGCAGCGCATCGAAATTGGTCACATTTTTCGCAGAGAACTACAAATTGTAAGGGCAAACCCAGTATAAGGCTGTTGCCAGGCTTTGCCTAACTTAAGGAGGCCCGAGGGCTTCAATTCTGGTTAATCCAAGGCAGGATCCTAATGCGAAAAACTCTTTAGTGAAAAGAAGTGACTACGATTATGAAGCAGAAGGAAATCTTCAGTTATGAATAAGGTTTTCAATTACAAAAAGGAGGAAAATAAAATATCAGACTTAAAAATGTTAAATCTCCTTTTAAAGAGTTTGAAAATAGGCAACGATTTTATCGGGAAAGTATTTTTTAAAATAAGTGGTGAACATCTTTTTGGATTTAAGGAATTTAAAGAGATAAAAAATACAACCTTAGATACAGTAATCTCTTATTTAAACGGCTAGAAGTAGGCAATGATCTAAGCAGAAATATATCTTAAATATAGGAGGGTTAAGTAAAACCCTTGTTATTAAGAAATCTTAGTTAATGAGTAGGAGAATGTATGTATTAAATGTATTAAATTAGTTTTGTATTTGAATACATTGTATTTAAAACACAAATTATAGCTTTCTTCCAGTTAATCTGTGTAAATCTATTTAAAGATTAATTTAATATTACAAACATAACTTTAATTCTATAGAATTCAAATCTCTATTATATTCCTCCGATCATTCAGCAATTAATGAAGTGTGTTTGGTGTATAAGCCCAGTTAAGTACCATTTCCCCGTATTTATACGATTGCGAAATGCACAAATCGAAGCCTGATCAACGTGGTCAGAGACATATGTACATATATAGTACATGCACAGTATTGTGGGTCTTAATCAACAACAGCGCACAGTTCGGCGGCGTACTAATTAATGGTTAGCACTTTAGCCAACCCCCTGCATTTGTGGTTAAATAAAAAACACAAAATGGGAGAAAAAAAAGACAGAAATACAAATGCAAACTGACTAACTGCAATGCAAATAAAATGTGCAACAAACACGTTGCAGGGACAGTGGCAGTCAGTGATAAACTTGGCCAAAATGCGCTATCAATTACACGCGGATTTTTGTCCATTGATGGGTGGCTAACGGGAGGTGTTGAGGTTCAGGGGATGAGTGTGAGTGCATGCAACCTGCAACAGCTTTATGTTGACACGTGCAACATGCTGTTAACACCAGTCTCCCTGTGTGTGTGTGCAACACTTTCGCTTTCAAACGCATTCCGCGTGAATTGCAAAAAATAAAAATAAAGAGCTGCATTTGTGGGTGAGAGCTGCATGTGCAATGTGTGTGTGTGGGTGTTCGGGTGTGTGTTGTTGCTGCAGCCAAACGCACTGTTGCATGCAACAGCAGCAGCAACAACAACCGCATGACAGCAACACTTTTTACGCGTGTTTTTTGCTATCGTACTCGTGTCGATGGCGATGTGTGCTCTTTTTCACACACAATTTGTGCCACTGCAGCAGCAACCCACGAGTGAGTGTGTATGCTGCTGCGGCTTTTGTTGTGACATTTAATAGCCTGCACACTGGCTAATAGTTTCCACGTGCCACCGATTTTCATTCATAAAACGACCACTTAAATCGCCTGAAATATACACAACATGTTGCTGATCGTCCTTTTTTGACGGAGAGGGTGGGGGAGAGTTTGTACGTCAAGGATTGTAGAGCAGCGATAAGGATTACCTTTTATTGTTTGTGGGTTCTACTATTAGTACTACTCTTTTTTAGGGGTGCTTTGTTTGGTATTTATAAAGATTTTTCCTATAGAAATAATCAAACTCATCAGAGAAAGCTTGTATGTGTATTCATCTCGAAAAATTCAAATTGAGAGGGAACATCTTTTAAATAGTATATTAGTCCAACCACCAGAATCCACATTCCATTTAAAAGTCAAAGACTTAGACAAAGGCTTAAGATATAGCTTAAATAAATTAAAAATAGGGTCTTCATTTACATTTTTTAATTAAACCGAAAGAGAAGCGCACTTTTCTTTCCCTTGAATCCTGAAAATGGATTAATAACTCAGGCAAAAATGCATTCATTTCAGATTGGAAAGTTTTGCTGTGCTATTTTTCAAAGGGTAAAACAAGTAAGAAAGCTACAGTCGTTCGTGAACGACTGTTATATACCATGTACCAAAATATATCGCCGCTTTTACCTATTGCGACTTTGCCTATTAGAGAAATGTAAACAAACTCGCTCTTTGCAAAACCACCACCATCTCATGCACTTGCTTGTGCAAGACAGAGAAAGAGATAACCCCTCCTCTCTTTTTTGCGCACGGGAGTTAGTTTCTTGCGCTCATCAGTTTTGTTGTTGTTTTTTGGGATGCACCTGTTGCTAGCTGCCAAATAGATAGCACACTGATAAGTAAATAACTTTTGTGTTTTTCACCCGATCTTTACCAGATTTTCGGTATTGATACATGTTCTACATATGCATGCCTATGCACAAAAAGAAAGATATATGGTAATATTTGCGGCTGCAAAACGTTTTTATTGATTTGCGGGGGAGTGGGGGGGAAATTTTTAAATCTGAAACAAACTTGATCTGCGTGCAAAACATTCCGACCTACATACCGAATTTGGTGACTCTAGCTCTTATAGTTGCTGAGATCTAGGCGTTTATTGATTTATTGATTTTATTGATTTGCGGGGGAGTGGGAGGGAAATTTTTAAATCTGAAACAAACTTGATCTGCTTGCAAAACATTCCGACCTACATACC